>CM023487.1:59225576-59405457 GCA_013339685.2 Hyalomma asiaticum | reverse complement strand
ACTTCTGCTGCTAATCACCTATCTGAAACCGCTCTGCTGTGCGGAAGCTATTGAAGATTACTTTAAGTTCTGCGTATTAATTTTTAGACTGACGTGTTCCACTTTGTTCCTATACTTGGTGTAAACGTATGCAATTGCTCGACCTGTAAATTGGTTTCCGAACTAATCCCCCACATATTACCCTAAATATTGCGAGCTCTCAAGGCGACGGGCAAGACGTCTTTTATTACGCCACGAAATCAGAAATACGATGATCAAAAGTACGTTCGGAATTGCTGTACGCGTTGTCTTTGAGCCATCAGGCAAAATATCAGCATTACGAAGAGGCACTGTGGACATCACTGACGAATTCATCTTTCGGACAACGTGTCTACTTTGCCCAGAAAACGCACGGCACATTCACCGCTAATACTACCATTGAATCCGCATCTTGTTCGAGCTAGTACAATCGCGCACGGCCGGGCTAGAAGTCGCCGAGCTATGGGGCAATAGGGAGCCGCCCCCACTTTAGAGCGGTTTCCCTGTGGCTGAGGTACGACCTCAGGCGCGCAGTAAGAGACATGATGAACACTTCGTTCAAAGACTACATATCTGATACTCAATTTAGCTTTTATAATGCTTTCATACACTATCTTGCCGGGAAACTGTAGAGTTAACATTGTTGCTGGAGCAGTTCTTTCTTTGTCATGACAAGGGGAACCAGGGACCTGGCTTCGTCTTATCGGACATTAGCTCCGATAATAAGTTTCATCGATGGCGTCTCAAGCCTCAATCCTTGAGTAAACTTCTGCTCTGTGTCCAATGCATACGTGCTTCCCGATTTCTTTAGGTAGCCTGCACATACATCCTGTACTTTCATTTGAGCTGAAACTCACACCGACCGATGTTTCTGCTCGTCACACTTATTGCCGTGCATGCTTGTTTTTTAACCATATGATAAGTTTTTGTCCTTTCATATTAGTCGATCCTGACTCAATCAATTAGGATGACAGTACCAAGCGTTTCATACTTGTCCTGGTCCCATTCACAAAGGAGTGACGGTTTTACGGAAGTCTGAGTCTTCCAAGCCATCACTCTGTGAATACTTAGGATCGCGCGGACATGTCAAGCTGGGTAGAAAAGGTGCCAGCCTGACACGTCCCAAAAAGGAGAGTGGCAGTGCTGCTCAATACGCCGACGAACGACCGAGATTGTCGTCGGTGGCTGGATCCAATGTTACCGAGTCTGGACATCACACCTCGCTTTATATTGCCACAGGATGTATGGCAATATACAGAATTCATCCTTTAGCTGTCTGCATGGCGGATAACCCAAGCCTTTCGTTGCCAAACTTTAAAACTGGCATAAACTGAGAAATAAACGAGAAAATACGCCCAGCACGGCCAGCTGAGGCTGCGTAGATGTTTTTCATGTTCAGATGCTGCTTCATTTGACAGTTTCATTATAACATTTGCCGGGAAACTGTAGAGTTAACATTGTTGCTCGAGCAATTCTTTCTTTGTCATGACAAGGGGAAGCCAGGGGACCTGGCTTCGTCTTATCGGGACATTAGCTCCGATAATAAGATTTCATCGATGGCGTCTCAAAGCCTCAATCCTTGAGTAAACTTCTGCTGTGTGTCCAATACATACGTGCTTCCCGATTTCTTTGGGTAGCATGCACATACATCCTGTGGAAGTTCATTTGAGCTTGAAACTCACACCGACCGATGTTTCTGCTCAGCACACTTATTGCCGTGCATCCTCTGTTTTTTTTTAACCATATGATAAGTGTTGTCCCTTTCATACTAGTCGATCACTGACTCAATCAATTAGGATGACAGTACCAAGCGTTTATACTTGTCCTGGTCCCATTCACAAAGGAGTGACTGCTTTTACGGAAGTCTGAGTCTTCCAAGACCATCACTCTGTGAATACCTTAGTATCGCGCGGACATGTCAAGCTGGTGTAGATAAGGGTGCCAGCCTGACACGTCCCAAAAAGGAGAGTGCAGTGCTGGCTCAATACGCCGACGAACGACCGAGATTGTCGTCGGTGGCTGGATCCATGTTACCGAGTCTGGACATCACTGGACATCACACCTCGCTTTATATTGCCACACCAGGTATGGCAATATACAAAATTCGTCTTTTAGCTGTCTGCATGGCGGATAACGCAAGCCTTTCGTTGCCGAATTTAAAAAGTGGCATAAACTGAGAAATGAACGAGAAAATACGCCCAGCACGGCCAGCTGAGGCTGCGTAGATGTTTTTCATGTTCGGATGCTGCTTCATTTGACAGTTTCATTACAATATTTAACAACACACTTTCCTGGTAGACAACCTCATTGCCCGTTCTGGAGCAAGGCACCATAATGCAGGCCTGGGCGAGTATTCAAATTATGTAACAAGGCGTAACACTCATAACATAATTGTCTTCAATCTCTCTTTAAATTTTCCCTGTCATTTGGCAATTCATTTTGCTCATTCTGTTAACGTAGAGCCTCTTCTTCATAACCGCGGATCAGTGGTCATTTAAAACACCGTTCGTGAATCCTGTAATTTTTTGATGCGCTAGTAGCATTGACATTGAACCATGATCCAGTGCAGAAACCTGGCACACCTTGCCGTTCTGCGGATGAGGCCACCATGAAATGGCGCATCCCAATGAAGCGACCGTCCCTGGCGAACACACCGCACGACAAGCTCAGCGGTGTTGCCGCGCCGTGAAATGAACTCGGGAGAGCCTGCGCTGCAGAAAGGAAAAACCATGGCTTCAACCCCGTCCACTGTGTACTGCTCCTTGTATTACGCGACGCACCTATAATAGGAGAGAAAGAAGTTTCTGCGCTCAGGGTCACCTAAGCCTTAGCTAGAGTATATTGCACCACACAGTGAGCCTAATCATATGGTGGTCGGCCTATCGCTGTTGGAACGTGAATATTTTCAACGTGTTAATATCAACGCAAACAGTACGTGGAACCCTTTTAGTTATCGAATTTCGAATTTATTCGACGCTGTTACACGACATCCCGGTCGACCCCCTTTGAGTTCGAGTTCATAACCCGCGAGTGTAGGTGTCCAGAGTAATACACAGAATGAGGTGAAGAAGACGCGTTACAAGTTGCGTCCACGACAGCTTCACTACCCCTGCCTACCCATACAACTTGGCTGTAACACGACGGTACGGAAGCGTAGTAGATAATCAGATTTGCAAGAATGACGGAGAGCAGTGTTTGTTTTTAAAAAAAAACATGCTTACTCAGCCAACAAATAAACATTAAAACACCATCTCCATTCAAGTTCACTCTGATCAAGCAGTATATGCGCTAGTGGGTAACTTCAAATTATTTTTCCCTCCTTAGTAGCCCGCAGTTCCTCATCCGTCATATCGTACTGGTTAGTATCATTCGCAGGCTTTTCTTCAGTTTATGAAAGCCATAGCTGGTACGCACTCGTAGAGCGTGGCAATGTTCATGATAACGAGTGCAACGAGCTGACATATTGAAGTGCAAACGGGCAAAAAGGCCGCAGTGTTCTTTCGTGCATATCTACGTATTATAGTTCCACACTTCGCGATTATTAATAAGTGTTAGACTGAATTTTGCACCATTACGTCGGTTCACGTAACCAATCATTCGAAGTCAGTCAACTAGAAAGTAGCTGAAGCAAGTAGCGAGAAATGCACATTTGTATTTGTCACGCGCGCTACATATTTTTCATTCAGTATGTCTGCAGCCCTCACGCACTCGTTGTTTTTCGTATTCCAGTGACAACATCCCTTCTTCTCCCAAGCAGGCGCATTTCATTAAGCCATAAGTATGAAGCAAGGTTCTTCCAGCAAATTTTTGAGCGGCCGTAATTTAGAGGGGAGGGGGGGGGGCGTATTTTTTTTCTCGTTTGCTCTCGTCAGACACGTGACCTTATTTTGCCACCGTGCTTTGCAAAGTGGTAGTGCACCTTTTAACAAAAATGAAACAGCCGATGAGCATTTTTTATTTCTACAAGCCGCCCCGCCGCGGTGGTGTACTGGCTACGGTACTCGGCTACCGATCCGAGGGTCGCGGGGTCGAATCCCGGCCGCGGCGGCTGCATTTCGATGGAGGCGAAACGTTGAGGCCCGTGTACTGTGCGATGACAGTCCACGTTAAAGAACCCCAGGTGGTCAAAATTTCTGGAGCCCTCCACTAAGGCGTCTCTCATCATCATGGCTGGTTTTGAGACGTAACACCTCACAAATCAATCTATTTCTGGCAGCTATTATACGCCTCCCTCGCCTGCAGTACGTAAGTACTAACTCGGAAATTCGCACAATGCAAACGGAAGCAAGACCGTTTGCGTTTGAGCGCTCCAACTGGAGTTGGCGTTCTTTGAGGCCAGAAGGACAACTGATGAGGCCCCTTTTTACGTATACCAAATTGGCCTTGCGCTCGCACAGCTGTCATTATCGGTTCCTCAGGCCCGCATTTCAAATTTAAGAAAGGTTCAGCCAAAGCGGTGGGCGATCAATCTAGAGTGCTTGGCTGTGGACGAATGATTTCCACCGCCACCAGCTGTTGGGAAAACCCCTCATTATGGTGCTTGAACCCGTGATACCAAACTTCGAGCCCAATTCGTCTGCTTTCGGACCTCAGGTGTATGAAAGAGAATCACTTATCTAGCTCCCTCTTAGTTTGGACAGCATACCTTCCTTCAATCATGGCACCGTCGGGAGGCCAGCGGTCAGGTGATCCTCCAGCGCAAGAACCACTTCCTGGGATCTGTCAAGCGGACGTACCACTGTAGGCCAAGCAATATGCGAACGGTGTCGCAGACAAGGCACCGTCAATGACGTAGCTATGTAGGCCGTAGCTACTATATAGGCTCGTCGAAGTGGCAACACAGAGTAAGCCGCGTGCAAACGGGGAGAGAATTTCAATTTTTTCTTGTCTAAAACAAAAAAAATGGTTTGATAAGACATTGCTAAACGCTTACCAATGAAGTGGTCTAGTCATGAACCACATTGAAAATATTTGCTATCTGGACCGTGACAGTACAAAAATCGCCTTCTAAAACGCAATAAAGCGCACGTTCCGCCATTTTAACAATTTGGTGTCACAGGCACTCCAGTCATATTTTGCCCTCAAACACTTTTATACGAATGTATGCAGTCTTACAATCACGCCAAATATCTATATATTTTCTGGTAGAGAGCTAGTCCGTTCATTAAAAAATTATGAACATAGGCAATTTTGCTGCTGTATTGGGGGTATGTAACAGGCAGCAACGCACAAAAACGTCGCGATTCCTACAGCATGTCCGCGTAAAGAGAACATTCGTGTAGCAGTAGACGAAGTTTGGATGTTCAAATAATAAAAGTGCATTTTAGACAAACTTTTCTTTCACGCATAATTCAATAAAAAGGAGCTAGCTTCGAGAGCCCACAAGGGCATTAAAAAATATTTCCGTCCTGAAATAATCCAACTCGACGCTCAATGCAGTACAGCGAAGAGCTACAAATTTTATCGGCAAACTATGCGATGGGCGAGCGCCACGTCTGACGCACTTGGCATGGAATGACCTTCATGCAAGTTGGTGCTCCTTCTGCGCGAGTTCTACGCGAGCAAGAGCACCGCCTTCTCTCCTTTCTATAGCTTACCCTTGGGAGGTGAATCAATGACGTACGTGAGCTGGCCGTACAGCACCTCTTCGAGGCCCGACGAGTCGGCGACGTCGTCGGTTCTGCCGCGCCGTACGTACACGAAAGCCTGTATCTTGTTCAGGAATCGATCCCGGTCCGACACGGGATTCAGCTCCAGAGAAAGAGGATCGCGCGTCAGCAGCGACGCACTCCCAAGCCAGCCTGCGTCTAAGACCAAGAGGCCACAGCACACCGTTTGCAAGTTTTCGTTCCTCTCTTCCTACTGTAGCGCGTGCTGCCAGGAGCAATTGTGGACGTCACATTCCAGCAGGCACGGGCGCTCAAGCAACGTTATATATACGGAATATCAACCTACAAAGAAAAACACAATTGTTTCAAACAACCACCATCTGAGGTTAATGAGGTTAATCTGAGGTTAATGCCCGTATGCCGTGGCGGGATTTCGTGCAAAAAACCGTAGGCGACAACACCCCTGTAAAGTGTCCAGGAATCATAGCGAGAGGCACTTGCACCCCTTTTGATTCATCCGCGGTGTGCTGTTATTGGGTTTTCAGGACCACCTTTATCTTTACTGAGCAGGCACCATATCACTGGGCCGCTGCTAAGGACGAAAGGTCTCCCTAACTGTGTGAGAGCAATCGATTGTGACGACCCGAAAGTTCTGTGCAAATGCGTGGCCCGCCTAGGAAGCGCTACTTGCATCGTTTTCACGTACGGTGAATATGCATAAGTACAATGAGAAATGCGAAACTACACGATGCCTACGGAACATATTCTCTGCAGCTGGAGCGGAAGCAGCCCTTAAGGGTCCCTACAGCCCCGCCACGCTGGTGTAGTGGTTATGGTAATCGGCTGCTGATCTGAGGGGCGCTGGATCGAATCCCAGCAGCGGCGGCTGCCTTTCGATGGAGGCGAAATGTTCAGGCCCATGTTCTGTGCGGTGTCAGTGCATGTTAAACAACCCCGCGTGGGCAAAATTTCCGGAGCTCTTCACTACGGCGTCTTTCATAATCATAGCTGGTTTTGGGACGTAAAACCCCACAAATCAAATCAAGGGTCCCTGCAATAGGAAATTGTGCCGATCGATCACTTGTGGAGGCTTCTATGAACACTTGAGCCAAATATCATTTCACTGCACGCCCCAGTGAATTCTAGTGGCTATAGCACTGGTATATAGCGGCGCTAGATCACCGCCACCGTGGCCTAGTGGCTGGAGCACTGGGCCGCTGATCCGAAGGTCGCGGGACCAAATGCCTGCCGCGGCGGCTGCATATTGAAGGAGGCGACATGTTCAGAACCGCGTACAGTGCGATGTCAGTGCATGTTAAAGAACCCCAAGTAGTCAAAATTTCGGTGGCCTCCACTACGGCGTCTCTCATAATGATATCGTGGTTTTGGGACGTAAAACCCCAGAAATTATCACTATTTCAAACACGGCTGGAAAGCGTCCGCTCTTTCAATAAATTACGTCGCCGGCGCGGCGACTACGGTGCTTGACTTCTTTCGTTGCTTTTTAAGAGAGGTGGGCACAATTTATTTATTTCTTCAATTCAAAACGAACAAATAAAGCGTAGTAGATTATCTTTCCGCGATAAAGAAATTACGCAAAGCTACTTCTGTCTCAGACGACTTCTCCGGTTCCCCCCGTGAGGTCATTTGTTGAAAGAACAGGGGGCGCTTTCCAGCTGTGTTTGAAACGAAATGGCGAATTTCCTGGCGGAAGTAGTGCAATAATATTTGGCTCACATGTTCGCAGAAGTCTCCACGACTGATCCGCATCATTGTGTGATTTTGTTCAAACAGTGTTGCAGGGCGCCTTTAAACCAACGCTGGTAAAAGGGCCGGCGTGGACAACACAGTGAAACTCCAGAGGCTAAAAACCTACTTACCTAGCATTGCCAAAGATACCGTTAATCTGAGGACTTCTCGAAGCCTGGGAGTGCGGTAATATAAACCGCGCTTATCAAGGCATCGCCAAGCGATTGTATTATGCACGTGTCCGCCATAACAATAAACCTGAATAAGCCTCAGTGAACCATGTCCTCAGTGATCGGCCTGGCATCTTCTAATAAACAGCCACCTGTCGGCTTATAACCGCATAACTGTGAAAGCGCTGTGACAGCTCAAGTTCATGTGGATCCATGATGTCTCACAGCGCAGCATAGGTGGACCACGAACCAGCGCACTTCCTTTGTCTCCTGTCTTTCCAGCGCTATCAATAGTTACTGAGACAGTAGCACTAAACACCTAGCGAAACATCAGCAAGTCCGCTACATAACATTCGGTGAAATTAGTACGACCTCAGAAGTTGTACCCTTGACACACTTTTCTCCCACTGATCTTCACTGTCATGCCAATATTACATATCCCGCCCTGAGTGCAAGACTGAAGTATCTTGCATTATGGATGTATGCATCCAACATTCCATACTTGCAGTCCTCTTTTTTTTTTTTGAACAATCCTTTCTTTGTTTAATTCGACCCATAGGGAGCAAAGACTACAAGGACACGAGAGAGATGGGCATGCGCACATCTTTCTATCACCCTCTTGTGTCATTTCACGTCCATGTGCCTCGCACGTCCTATTATGCACAACCAACACGCCCAATAATTCATTCTTTTTTTTTAAATCTCCGCTGCATTGACTTCATTCATAGCTGTCGACATCAGCGTCAGCGGTCACAACACAAGTATGGGCCCTCGGACAAAACCATAAATTTGCGTTTCTCAGCAGGACGGCAATCTTAAGAAACGTGAAGGAACCAACTGGAATTTTGGTTGATCTCTTCCACGGCGTACAGGTTCTGGCCGCGTATCTTGTACTTCCTTCGCCAGGCTACTCGTAGACGACGTCGATCAAGCGCGTCGTCGGCCACGCTTAGCCTCAGCTGAAGACGCGAGGTCCGATTCAGTGGCCACATCAACAGCAGCTCCATTCGGTGCGGTTGAAGAGGTCGCACGGGATCGCTGAGGTCACACCACCTTTAGCACTGTTAACCCTGGGAGTGCGACCAGTTGATTAATTATTACTCCATCTTTTATATCAGGAGATTCCTGGCCACATGTGTGTGCCTCCAGCTCAATTCTTCAGCATTTCCTTATGTAGAGAGCACGTGTCGAAAATCCACTACCCACAAGGAAACGAGGAGACCACATAAGCATAGTATTTTGGCGGTTTTTATTTGAATAAAGCCATTAGTTCTCATAGGAATACCTTCGGAGAAAGCAACTTGCATTTGAGTGGCCTTTATGAAAAGAAAATGTTTTTATTCTATGGTATGTTCTCACTTTGTTGACCATATCACTACGAATTCCAGTATACCAGCAGCAACTCGTAGTGCTACAGTCTCAGTTATATCTTGGATATTTTTGCATGCCAATATTTTTCCAATTAAGCTGATGTCTATTACACAAAATAAAATGATCCCGGATTACACCAACTGTGCCTTTTCATTACGATGTCATATAATCTAAAAAGAATTGTGCGATATAATGCGACTAGCACCATGAGCGCAGAATCTCTAGTCCAAAAAACTGAGGAACTAACTAGGTGACATTATGCAAAAGAATGTCCAACCTCTTCGCCACGTGTCCAAGCGAAGTCCATTATGTCTATGTTAGGGTGTTGGTGTTTACTCGGACTGAGCATTATATGAGGCCGTACGACGGATGTTTTCTATCCGTATCACCGAAACAGCGTTAAATAGATGCGCCCTTCGAGATGTACTGCCCAATTAGTGAACTGCATGGCCTATCAGCTAAAAGACACCTTAAGGACGAAGCTATTACTGGTTTAGACATGAAACCGTAAGGCAGAAGTCAAAAGATCTGAAGGCTGTGGCAAAGATGCCCAATAGCTCTTAACCTGGAGCCTAGGCATCATGATGTAAAATTAGTAATACTGGGAGACGTTTCACCAGCAAAAAAGTGCCGAATCAATGTTTACGCTCATTGTAATAAAGCGGAAAGGATTATCAAAAAGACAAAAATAAGATATTTGCGAACTTCATGGAACCTAGACTACAGATGCATCTGGGTCTACTGTCGTGGACTGAAGATACGTGGTACCGTGGCCTAAGGTAAACATATGCACACCAGCGAACCCACAGCATGCGTGGCGCTATACGCGAAGTACGTGTTTCTTTTTTTAAGCCAAAGTCGTAGCACTAAAATGTAGGGCATTGGCCGTCTTATTTGTGGCTTTGCGGAGAGGTATGTCTCTGGAACTTTTAGTAACACATGCACATGACTCCCTCGAGAAATAAAAATAAAAAGTGCTGCATATATTCCGTTAGGGAACCGATGGACACACACGCACATAAACTGCAGCAAGGTGCATGACCTTGTTCCCCTGGAGGACCGCACGTCCCTCAGGTAAGCGTGTATAGAGCTTTGTAGCCGCAAGCAGCTAAAGGATATTTCCCCTATCGCCTCTGATCCTACGTTCTTGACATGCCTGAAACAAACACGGAACGCCGAAATCGTAGTCCGTGAGACTAGGATAAGGCGTCTCTCTGAGACTGAATTTCCCTTGACAGTCCTACAGAGCAGCTCTAGTCATCTTTTACAGGCGGCCTCCATCACGTCGTCGTAATCCAGACCTACCCGTCGCCACGGCTGCTGGAATCTGATGGAACATCAGCGCCGGCTACGAGGGCGCGCTCTCGGATCCTCTCCATCAAACCGGTCTCCTCGGTCTTCTGCCAGTAGCCCGATCGACAAACGTCGTCGCCACCGCCAGCACCTGGACGAGACGCGACAATGCGTGCGCTTACGCTCACGCCTAACTGCACACCAGAAACACCGAGTGAGAGGCATCGTTGGCCGCTATGAAATCTCTCTGCAGTAGAGAAACACAGACACTCGTCTGTGTTGTGTGTCTTTAGGTGCGCTGGTGCCTTTCAGCAATTACCGACTGAAACAAAGGCGCCGCCACGGTGGTCTAAAGGATATGGCACTCGACCGCTGATCCGAAGGTCGCGGATTGAATCCCGGCCGCGGCGGCTGCATTTATATGGAGGTGAAATGTTGAGGGCCGTGCACTGTACGACGTCACTGCACGCCAAAGAACCCCGAATGGTAATTTTCTGAGTCCTCCGCTACGGCGTCTCTCATAATCATATCGTATAATTTTGGTATGTAAAACCACAGGAATTATTCTTAACTAGACCAAGAATAAGTTCCCTTCAAGCGACGCAGACTCACAGTACTTTTAGGGGCGAAGCTCCTTAAGGCGTGGGTCGTGCGTCCCCGATGTATGTAGTAGTAGTAGTAGTAGTAGTAGTAGTAGTAGTAGGTAGCCACCGGCGCGTTCCTGCCGGGGAGCACGCACGCGCCGAGGGCGAGCGCAGGGCGAGCGCGTGGCTCCCGGCGCTCGCCCTCGCCGCGAGCGCCGGGAGCCACGCACTCCCCGGCAAACTCGACACTGCCCCGGGCAAACGCGAGAGACAACGTTGGCGCAGGCAGCGTCTCCTAGCGAGTTTCTTGATTGAGAAATACCGACTGCTCGCGTTGGAGAAGCGTTCACCGGTAACCCATATATATATACATATATAGGCACTCGATCTTGACTTGCAATGAAGTGCCGGTGGGAGATTTCACTTGTGCATTGTGCATAGTTAAACCGTGAGGATTCGTAGTATGCGCGTTAACTAAATTAATCCGGAACTCGGCACGATCTACGATGAACATCCCGAGCTTCGCCCACTCACATCATTCACTCCGTGGATATGCTATAATTTTTTATAATTCCTAAAATTCACCGTCCTGATTAGTTTCGAACGTGATGTTACTGTTATACTTGAGCGCAGCTCCACGAGATTAAATAGCCTAATTGCACCCGTTTTGCTAAAGGTAAAATATGGAAGTATTCTGGCCTTTATTATCCTTGATTGTCAATCAAGAATAAATCGCTGATTTACTTGACGGTAAATAATTATTTCATGTCAATGAGTACAAAGGCTTTGGTCTCATTATAGCAAATAACATACATGGGGATAATCGCATCACTGGTATCTCTAATAAGGGTATAGCGAAATTTCGATATTTAAGAACGTCTCTCAACAGTCCGTCAAGCATCTGTAAACCCTCATCTTTCAAAGCTTTTGATACTACCGATTTCAGAATATGTAAATGTTATTTGCCTCCCATTTACACAAACTACGACCAGTAAGCTAGAATGACTTCAAAGTAAGGCTGTACGATTTATTTTCAATAGTTACGGTCTCTCATCTATTACTCACCTACTTATTCAGGCAGGTCTGAAACGTTTAAAATTTTTTAAAGTAAGTTAAATCTCCTAACGCGCGACCATATTTCATTCTCTTCTGGTTATCCTACAACTCAACGGCATCATTTTCATTAGTTCCATTTCAATCGAAGGAAAACGTTTTTAAATATTCTCTATTTTTCACGAAATATAACCGAGTGGAATAACCTCGGTATACACAGTCATGGTAGATGACATTGACCAATTTCAGGCTCTTCCCGCAGTGTATCTCCGTTGTTCTATTGCGTCTCTAAAGGCTTGTACTTGTGTTGCTCTCTTTACTGTGTAAAACATTGATATATTTCGTTGGTATTAGCTGCTGCATTAAATTTCATTACCTCGATTATGTGGGCTAACGATCTTGTTATGTGTTGTTTTTGTACCACCCCGCTAGAACCCCTATCACTGGTGTTTGCAATATTGTAAATAATAAAAATTGGCAGATCCCACGTGCAGTGGGAATCAAGGAAATGCGAAGCACGCATCAGGAACGTAAAATGGATCTGCACTGTTGTCTCGCTATATCGATTTTGGTACATATGAAGTTCACGAAACGGCCGCAAGAGCACCAAGAATGTGGCATGTAAACCATGCCGCTCATGACACGCATGTCCTGATTCTGGTGTTCTGAACTGTCATTTAACTTCGTCACGCAGTCATGTTGTGGCATACCACTTTTCGTGTCCATCCCATTAATGAAACGGCCCGTACAGCACCAAGACCGTGGCATGTAAATCATGCCGATCATGACATGCATGTCGTGATTTTCATATTATGACCTGTCATTTATGTTTGTCATGCAGTCATGTTTTGGCATACCAATTTTCATTTACACCCCGTTAATCACACGGCCATGAGAGCACGAAGACCGTGTCCTGTAAATCATGCCGATCATGACTGCATGTCGTGATTTTCATATTATGACCTGTCATTTGTGTTTGTCATGCAGTCATGTTTTGGCACACCAATTTTCATTTACACCCCATTAATCAGACGGCCATGAGAGCACCAAGACCGTGTCCTGTAAATCATACCGATCATGACATGCATGTCATGGTTTTCATGTTATGAGCTATCATTTATGTTCGTCATGCAGCCATGTTGTGGCATAGCAATCTTTATGTATATCCCATTTATGAAAGGGCCAGCAGAGCACCAAGACCCTGGCACGTAAATCATGTCGCTCATGACATACATGTCACGATTTTCATGCTATGACCTGTGATTTATGTTCGTCATGCAGTCATGCTGTGGCATACCAATTTTCGTATCCATCCCATTAATGAAACGGCCAGGAGAGCACAAAGACCGTGGCATGTAAATCATGCCGATAATGACATGCATGTCATGATCGGCATGTTACGTTATGTCATGACATTACCTATCATTTATGTTCGTCATGCAGCCATGTTGTGACATACCAATTTTCGTATCATCCCATTAACAAAACGGCCAGGAGAGCACAAATACCGTGGCATGTAAATCATGTAGCTTTGACACGCATGTCATGTTTTTCATGTTATGTCCTGCCATTTATGTTCGCCTTGCAGTCATGTTGTGGCATACCAATTTTCGTATACATCCCATTATGAAACGACCAAACAGCCATGAGCGAAATACTACGAAAGAAGGGTTTCGTTTGCTCGGAAGCTACTAACCACACAATCGTTGTGAAATAACTAGTCATACTTCTCACTTCCCACCTTAACCGTACCTACAATACGTGACGTGGGTACCTCTGCCTTTTGCCTAACACGTATGATACTTCTTCACCAGCAGACAGCAGCACCAGCAAGATTTTGCCAATCGAGGCCACTACCCGATCTGGAAGAGAAGTTCATGGACCAAACAGTATGGACTTGTGACAAAGCAGGAAAAGGGAGGAGTCTTCAAACAACTGGAGCTAGCGCCTCCTGTGTGCTGCCGAAGTTGACAAGCGTGGCTACAATGGGAATATGTAAATGATAACGCACAACATGTCTGCCTGGCGCACACTTATTACGCGTGTTGTTAGTCGGTGTTAATCGAAACCAAAAAAATTTAGCGCGTATTGCTGACTCACGCACAACACTGTGAAGTGCACTGCACCCTTGCTAGCACGCATGTAAGTTCAGCTTGCAGCGGCAGCCTTACAGCGGGTAACATAGCACAGTTCAACCTAGTGAACAGGCTAGAACATCGATAAAATGTATCTCGTGCATGCTCACTTGGAAGGCGAACGTCCAAAGGGTGACAGTTAGTCGGCGGCCGCTCCAAACAGGCGACATCGCCCGCGGCGCCCATGTGGCGCAAGGCGTGCAGGTGTGGCGTGGTGGATCTTTCTCGCACACGTGGCCCACACCCACTATGAGGTCTGCCGACAAATGAACAGCTCGACTGTTCCGATCGACGTAGTAAAAATGTCAGCCTTCGTTGTCACGAAGTGGTGGTTTCCCCCACTGGTCGCATTAGTGAAGCGTCATATGTCGAGGCGACTGAACATGTAGCTGTAAATTATGCGTGTCATCACTGGGAGTGACCTCTACTAGCCCACACTGCGGATTGTCATGGTTGCTCGTCGAACACTAACCGCTGTGGCGACTTACGACGATATTACGCTGCATATAACTAGGCGCAAAACCGTGGGTTCGAGTCCGAAGCACGGCGGTGTCATTGCTTAGCGTGTAAAACACCGAAATGTTCCTGCACATCGATATGAGCACCCGTTTCAAGAGCCCCACCTGGTAAAAGGTAATTCCAATTTCTGTCGTATGCCATATATTCCGGAATAGTCATTCGAATACTGCACGCTCGTAGCGACGTATAGTGCCGCTTCATATAAGCCAATTAATGGTAAAATTTTGCGTAGGTTCGACAGCTTTTCATGCTTATAAAAATCAAGCAACGTTCTCTCGCTTAGACTACCTGCAAACATTTCAACCGGAAGCACAGTGGGACACACTATGCCGCAGTATAAGAGGTCTCTATTTCGCGCGTCTACCGTTGCAGCGTCACTCTGACTACCCATGTTCACGCGTAAGAAAACTGGCGACTGAATTATAGGAGACAAACTGTATATCCCACTACTGAGCGGGAAACTAGCAAAAGCTCTTAAAGGAACGCTGCCACTCAAGCAAGTTAGCGTCGGTTGTCACGCGTATCGTGAGCCTACACCACTCACAATACCATGCAACGCCATGCAACGCGGGAGGCTCGCGCTCGCCCTCGGCGCGTGCCCCCCGGCGTAACAGAGAGAGAGAAAGAGAGCGAAAGGCGCGCGCTGACTATGGAAACGCTCTTTCCTAGATGAACGCTCTACCAGCTCGCAAAGAAGAAGAACGCGCCCTCACCCGCGAGAGACAACGTTGGCGCAGGCAGCGTCTTCTAGCGAGTTTCTTGATTGAGAAATACAGACTGCTCGCGCTGGAGAACCGTTCACCGGCCACCCATATATATATATATATATATATATATATATATATATATATATATATATATATATATATATATATATTATAATGGCACTGGATCTTCACTTGCAAGGAAGTGCCGGTGGGAGATTTCACTTGTGCGTAGTTGAACCACAAGGATTTTATTTCTCGATAGGTGGACATACAGATATCGAAGCGTACAAACTTAGATTCAGTGAGTTACTACTTCATTCGTAGCATGACAGCAGGTTTTGTTCGACTAAGCTACACGATTCGCCGCCTTCAACTCGTAGCGAAATTCTGCTCCAGCAGAAATGGTCGTGGTTACCTTTATAATTGGTTGCTTGATCACGCGAGTCCTCGCTTCGGGTATTCGAAATTTTCGTATAGGTATAATGTGCGCTATAAGGCGAATAGTTGACGATTCAAAGTGCTCTGTTTAGAAAAAATCGTTCTCTACGATGGGAGAGCGGTCCTCAATAGCTGTGATCTAAAGCATACGCTGCTCCAATCGGTATCGCGCACCGCTGTTTATTCAGCGATGTGGCAATTCCTACAACTTTGTTCCATTGCTCACAACCTTCGTTGTCACCCTGGGTTAAACCACAACATTGCTCACACAGAAAGCGGGAACTTACGGTGATTCACCGCAAAACTGATTTCTCCGAGGTACTTTTGGCAAGGATATGTCTTGTCCTTTAATCTAATTCTTGCAATGGTGCAGCTGTTAAAGGGCTCATAACCAGATGTCATCTAAAGTCCCTAGATCACTCTTCCGTTTTTAAAATACTGCGTAAGGCGCCAAAATCGCAGCGTAAGTGGGAACGCCGAAAGAAGGTGCTTACCGTTGTGTTTTAATAGAGAAAACGGATTACCGCTCCGGCTATGACGACACGCAACGGCGAGTTTTTCAAGGTCACCACTTTTGATGCCGTTCTTGAATGTCACCAGAGGGCCACGCGCACCGCCACTGCGCAGCACATGGCGCTATGTTCTTCGGATAGCTGGTGCGCGTTGCCCTCGCAGGATCCTTCAAACCTATATTATAGAGCATTTACTAGCCGCATATTTCATTATTTGCAGGCAAAATAGTAAGAAAGCCTCAAATGTGTTCATTGTTTTCGAGAATTTTTGTCGTTGTGGCCGATGCAAGCGCATGTCCTACACGATCAAGCCGGCCCCGTGCGCACCGACGCACCCCTTTTCTATTATAATATACACCGATGTGCGAAGCGACGGCAAATACGGAATGGTTATCTGGTACAACGCGGCAAACACGGAATATACGTGAAGCAACGCGTATACAAGAAGAAACATAGACTAGTGCGGACAGACCGCGTGAACCATTACCCGAACGCTGACGAAGGCAGGTGGGCCTGCCTTCGTCAGAGTAACAGAGACTGCTTGTCACGTAGGGCATATATGGCGTCCTCATATACTGGCATATCACAAAGCCGTGTCATCACTAATATCGTTTCTTGGGAATTATTACTTATCGACGCATGCACGTGGCCGTAGGCAGAAACACAATTATAACGCGCGACGTTATACAATCGTGAAATGACATCTTCACTCTTTCGTCGATAGCTATGGATGTAACGGATGTTCACAGTAACGGATGTTCGGATCTTCACGGCGAATGTTCAGAGCGGATGTTTCCCTTAACGGATATTCACAGCGGACGTTGGGCCCGGTTTTCGAACACATCAAAAGCGCAGTTGCATCGTTGCCTCCCTACCACCGCTGCTCAGCCTCACGGCCCTCGCGACCTTGGCCTTGGGCGCCTTGTCGCTGGCGTCGCCTCGCCCCTCGCCTCTTCTCCATCAGCGAGAGGAAAAGGAGCCAGACATTCTGGCGCCTCTTTCCCGGTACCGTATCTGCTGCTGACATCACGGCGCCGAGCGCTGTTCCTTTGGCCGCTTGACCAGGCTGTTTGGGCTCTTCGGAAGAATCACAGAATTTCACCTTCCGCAGATGCGGGGAGGGCTAGCTGGCGCCTAGTCGGTGGCATAAGCGTTGATGTAGGTTTGCTGCGCGCGTGCGTTGTAAATCGTGGTGCGACTTCCGGACGCTTGAAGCCGTAGGGTTTGCACCAAGGAGGATTTTAAAAAAAAATGCTGGAGTGGCAACGCCTGCTGCACGTTACCGCAATGGGTGAAGCCGGCATTTGCCTCTGGTTCAGCCCTAAAGCTTGCCAAAGTGTCCAGAAACCAGTAGCAGTTCAAGCGTTCTTGATCTGCTAATATATTGTACAGAGCACTTGTAATATAAAAGCGTGTTGTTTTGGAGTTAATAAACTACCATTGACTGAGCATCAATGCCACGATGTGGCACACAAATTTTGCGACGTTCAGGTTTCACCCAAAAACGAGTACCACAAACAGGCACATCAAGCATTGTCTGTCTAGCAAAGATGACCACTTCAAAGGTGCTAGGAGCGTGAGGAAAGCGCTTTTTCTTTTGTGCTATCTGGATGCTGTTAATCGATGCCTCTGGTAAGATGGCGGCCGCCGGCTTCACAGTTAGGAAAAATCTCCACTCCAGCATTTTTTTTTTTAATCCTCCTTGGTTTGCACCAGGTTTGCACCCGGTCGCAGTTGGTGGCGAAAGGTGCGGAAGTGTGTGCTGACAACGGCTCGAAACGTAAGCCTTAATAATGTAAGCCCCATTGTCGCTATGGACATGTTTACGTTGGGGTGCGTAATGTTTAAGTATTCCGTATTTTTCAAAGCTGCCCTGAGGTTATATGATCCGACTGAATAAAGTGATTCAACGTAGACCACACACAAGCACACAAGCAAAACCATGAAATCAAATATTAATTAAGTGAATTAATGTGAATCAAAGAAGGGATAACCTTAGCTCACGTGAATTATGTGTCTCGTGATATCAGTGTGTGTGTGAGGGAGGGAGGAACGCAGCTG
The DNA here is from genome assembly GCA_013339685.2 of Hyalomma asiaticum. Taxonomy (NCBI): domain Eukaryota; kingdom Metazoa; phylum Arthropoda; class Arachnida; order Ixodida; family Ixodidae; genus Hyalomma; species Hyalomma asiaticum. Next base: position 59,387,238 of record CM023487.1, on the reverse strand, counting down.
CGCTTGTAACCGATAGCCGACTCCATCTTTCCTTCGCCTATGCACTTCAGCGCTCGTTCTCGAACATCGGCAAGAGCAAAGCAACACAAAGTAAACGCAGCGAAACACCGGCGGACCACTGCTCCGGACTTCATGCAGCTTTCACTATGAGCTCGTTCGTGTCCACTGCTTTCGTAATTTCGAACGCCACGAAATATGAACTTGAAATGACCTTTCCTAGCAACCGAACGACGCTACACCTACCAGCATAACCTCGACATAACCTCGACATCATGCCACATCACGTAACATGACCTCACAACGACACCTGACCTACAGGAGAGCATGAAGATAAAGGTCAAGATGAGCAAACAGTAAAAAAGATGATGACGAATAAGATGATAAATAATTAAGAAGAGGTGATGATCAAGACGATGATAGAAGAGAAAGATGATCATTGCTGTGAACACGAAGATAAAGATGAATAAGACCCGGGGCCGACCAAATGCCCGTCAGCTTCGCTAGCCTGACGCCACTAGCGCAAGCTGTCTAGAATCTTTTCTGATAGCGAACGGGTGAGGGGCCATCGCGCGCAAGCCGGTCGTTATTATGGCGCCCACTTAAACGGTCTTGAAAAGTAGACAATGAGATGTCGTGGATTATTTGAGTATCTACGCATTTTTAGACTCCAGCCAAAAGCCTCCTATTTCACCAGAATCATTACTGTGCTGAAACCACATAGAGCCTTCTTCTCCTACGAGGCCTGGACGCCATCTCGCAAAAGACCGGCGGTATTCTGAAATAAAATTGTGTACTGCTACTACCACCAATATTTTCCCCATCTCTCGAATGGCACAAACCCAATGCAGGGATGGACAAAGACAGGGTGGACTTAAATATTGCTTTTCTGTAGGTGGCTTGACTACGCATAACGGTACATCCGATGAAAATTAAGGTTTGATCGTCTTAGTTCCTGCTAGAAATTTCATTATTGCGAAACAGACACCCCTGTGCCTGTACCCAAAGGCTAGTGAACGCGAAGAGTGGGCATGTCCACAATCCTGCAGAAGAACTTCGTACGAACGACAGCGATCCACTATGGGAGCAAGCAGGCAGTAACCGGCACGCCACAAGGGAAGCTGATAAAATGTCCGTGCACCCTTCGTCCAGTCAGCCTGCCTGCAGTCCGCGTGCATCATTTATCGTTCCGTCGTAGCGTGTGTTAACGTCACGTCGCCCAAGCTCGTAGTCACGTGGTACTTTTTTTTAATCTCGCGCACTGTTTTTGTAGATCAGGAATGACTAAATCCTCTGCACCTATTAGTACGAAAATAGATTGTCCGGACAATAACTACACGCTGTGCAACTTCTCCATTGAATATATTAAGTAAGCAGCATATAAGGGTTAGTTGATTAATTCGTATTAATTGATTACCTGAGCTCACTTTAAAAAACAGGTTGTGATTGTCAAGACGACAGTAAACAATACTAAAGCAGTTGCATGCCCGAAGGCGCAACTGGGTACTTTAACGCCTGGCAACAGTTAACTGATAAACTCTGTATATGTCAACATCGTCACGCCAGCTTAAACTGCTTTGGTAATCCAACACTTATCGCAGTGGCTTGTTTCCTTCTTAACTCTTACAATATTATTTTTTTTTCATGTTGAACGAGTATGAAGATCAGTCAGATATTTTTTTTTCTCTTTTTTGTGAAAACGATATCTGAATGTCACTTTACCAATATGCTACGAATACGCACTTTATCAATAGTTGTCCTTCAAGAGTCCTTTTTTTCTTTCCTTCTAATGGGTACTTGGTCTTTGAGCAATGTTTGATTCCCGGAGGCCAGAAAGTCTGCTCTAACTGCGGGGTGTTCAGTTAACTTGCGCCAGGCAGGTTTTTTTTTTTAATGCACCACGCGTTACGACAGTGCAGCCATGTTAGTACTGCTCTCTCATCTTCAACAATCTATGAGAAACGGCGAGTAATTAATGTCACTATATTAACGATCTTTCAGACTGTTGGATTACAAGCGAACGCTCCATGGAAAAGTTATAGAGCGTGTAGATTAGCACCTGGATAATATGCATTTATATTAGTAGGTGTAGCAGTTCGAATCTTTCCTGGCTATCAAGAACGCGCGCGAAATCTGTAAAATTACCCCGTGGCTAGGCACTTGCGCGCCGCAGCGATATTGACGCCAAACGAACTATCAATGGCGCAGGAATACAACAGCACTGGACGCACCACAAGCGAAACCGATATAACGTGGCCACCTTTTTTCTTGTTGTTTTGTGGGGTTTTACGTCCCAAAACCAGTTCTGATTATGAGAGACGCCGCAGTGGAGGGCTCCGGAAATTTCGACCACCTGGGGTTCTTTAAGGTGCATTGACATCGCACAGCACACGGGCCTCAACATTTCGCCTCCATCGAAAAGCAGCCGCCGCGGCCGGGATTCGATCCCGCGAACCCTCGGATCAGCAGCCGAGTACCTTAGCCACTAGACCACCGTGGCGGGGCCACTTTTTTTGTTCGAGGCCCTTCTGTGCCTGAAGTCTGCACGCCATCACCCTTCGTTCTGAATAATGAAATGTCGACATATGCGTAGCAAGGGGCGAGAAGCAGAAGCAAAAACATAAAAACCACGTGTAGTCTCCTGCATAACACAGACCGAGAAGCTAAGAATTTGTAGTTCAGTTAGAAATACGTTTAATTTCAATGTGAAGCTTATATGAGGTCCCATGAGAACTTGATTATGCTGGCTCGCGGAGCAACTCTCCCTTAAAAAGGCGGGACTCATACACTCTTAACATGGTAACGTTTAGTTTATTTTATAGGTACACGAAAATGTGAAAACATGTTCCTTTACTAAAGGTTCAAGTGCTTTAACCTTTAGTAAAGGAGCGTATTTTCACATTTTTGGGCACCTATAAACTGAAGATTACTGTGCTGCGAGTGTGGAACTCATCCGTCTCCAGCTTGCCTGTCAACAGGCTCTCGCTGTTTCGGCTCGCCGGGTCAAGAGAACTTTATTTACAGCGATAAAATCGCGCCAATTTCCTGGTCTTACCTAAAATACTCTTTGCTGTGTATTTTTTGGACGGCCATTCTTCAGAAGGTCTTGTTCAAATAAAACGGCAGTTCTGAGTCATCTGGCAGACCTACCTCGCTTGGACACTTGATGAACTTCCGTCAATATGTTTGACAGTTTGCTCCGAAACGAAAAAGGAATAACCCATATATCTGTTACCCTACCTTTCACCTAATCACGCCATGCTATCGATCTATCGGAACCTTGCTGTAGCAGACAGCACGCAAGAGTGACAATTTCTATTTCGCGTCGTTCGTGCTTCCACGGTAATTTACAAGTCATTGCGGTAGATGAATTTTCTTTCACCAGTTTTGTAAAGCAACAGTCTCCTCTAGGACATAACTTTATTGTCTCGAACCTCTAACTCCCACAAAAACTGACAATATGGCAAAAGTGGCCCGGGCTGATACGGAAAGACCAAGATGACTGAAATCTTCTTAGCACGTCCCTGTGCGACATCGAAGTTACTGCTGCCTCGTTGTCTAGCGACCGTTAGTGTCGTTGCAGAATCCTTCTGGCAACGGATGAGATCCTCTCTTCACAATGCTGCGTAGTATTGCCAGAGTCTCGGCGTCGTCCAACAGACCCCAGGAGGCCCGGTCCTACCAAGAACTCTTCCCTGACATGGGCAGAAAACGCAGCTTGGGAAAGAAAGTGCGGCATAACTGCCTTCAGTTCCAGCGTTCGCCCGTGTGGCAGTCTGCTTGACGCACTGTTCCTGGGCCAGACAAACACGGCTTTGACTACGCTGGCTTCGGGAACGTTCCTCATTTTTATCCACGATGTACTGAACGGTTCCCTCGAGAGCGAGATTGAATTCCCTTCGAGGTGAGCCACGGCCGCACCACTGTCGTGAGGAGTTTACGACGATGGCGTCCATCTCTGGCTCATACCTGTGTACGGGGTAGTCATGAATGAGCACACGTTCTCAGCCTTGAGGTTTTTGGCAATGTAATCGCTGCAAAGCGTCTGCAAGCTGCTGGACCAGGTACTTCTTGGCGGCGAACCTAGCGTGCAGCGCGTCGCCGACGCTTTTCCATCTGAGGCTTGCCGGGTACAGGTACCTGTATGCATGGATAGAAGCAGCGTCGTAAGGACATTTAAACGGACTCTTACGTCTGCGTAACGCAAGTTGCCATGGTTGTAACACAACAAAACCGCTGCCGAGTTCTTGGTGTCGCTAAGAATTTGAAGCTTGAAGGTGCAACATTAATTTAATGCCTAAACAAGACCGAGCACTGGTGGGCTGAACAGGTAATAAATAACGGGGGGGTCAGACGCGCACGACAACAGAAAAAATGATCGATTATTGCCAAGGGTCGACACGTGGTGTCTAGAGTTACACAATTGTGGTGGCGGTCATAACATCCCTTATGGAAAGTTGAGCCCCGAGGAATACACACGCGAGCAGTCTTTCTTTTATCTGAATATTATAAATGTTTCAAACTTTGTAAATTATATCTACAATCTTCTTTCTTTGAATCCAGTTTTGAACGCGGCTAAACATGTGATACAATGTAAGCATAGCTGAAATTACTTTTTTATCTGGCCAATCTGAATTGCCAGCATTCTACTGTTGACTTTGATTGATTGTGGGGTTTTACGTCCCAAACCCAGCCATGTTTATGAGAGACGCCGTAGTGGAGGCCTCCGGAAATTTCGACCACCTGGGGTTCTTTAAGGTGCATTGACATCGCACAGCACACGGGCCTCAACATTTCGCCTCCATCGAAAAGCAGCCGCCGCGGCCGGGATTCGATCCCGCGACCCTCGGATCAGCAGCCGAGTACCTTAGCCACTAGACCACCGTGGCGGGGCCACTTTTTTTGTTCTAGGCCCTTCTGTGCCTGAAGTCTGCACGCCATCACCCTTCGTTCTGAATAATGAAATGTCGACATATGCGTAGCAAGGGGCGAGAAGCAGAAGCAAAACAATAAAAACCACGTGTAGTCTCCTGCATAACACAGACCGAGAAGCTAAGAATTTGTAGTTCAGTTAGAAATACGTTTAATTTCAATGTGAAGCTTATATGAGGTCCCATGAGAACTTGATTATGCTGGCTCGCGGAGCAACTCTCCCTTAAAAAGGCGGGACTCATACACTCTTAACATGGTAACGTTTAGTTTATTTTATAGGTACACGAAAATGTGAAAACATGTTCCTTTACTAAAGGTTCAAGTGCTTTAACCTTTAGTAAAGGAGCGTATTTTCACATTTTGGGCACCTATAAACTGAAGATTACTGTGCTGCGAGTGTGGGAACTCATCCGTCTCCAGCTTGCCTGTCAACAGGCTCTCGCTGTTTCGGCTCGCCGGGTCAAGAGAACTTTATTTACAGCGATAAAATCGCGCCAATTTCCCTGGTCTTACCTAAAATACTCTTTGCTGTGTATTTTTTGGACGGCCATTCTTCAGAAGGTCTTGTTCAAATAAAACGGCAGTTCTGAGTCATCTGGCAGACCTACCTCGCTTGGACACTTGATGAACTTCCGTCAATATGTTTGACAGTTTGCTCCGAAACGAAAAAGGGAATAACCCATATATCTGTTACCCTACCTTTCACCTAATCACGCCATGCTATCGATCTATCGGAACCTTGCTGTAGCAGACAGCACGCAAGAGTGACAATTTCTATTTCGCGTCGTTCGTGCTTCCACGGTAATTTACAAGTCATTGCGGTAGATGAATTTTCTTTCACCAGTTTTGTAAAGCAACAGTCTCCTCTAGGACATAACTTTATTGTCTCGAACCTCTAACTCCCAACAAAAACTGACAATATGGCAAAAGTGGCCCGGGCTGATACGGAAAGACCAAGATGACTGAAATCTTCTTAGCACGTCCCTGTGCGACATCGAAGTTACTGCTGCCTCGTTGTCTAGCGACCGTTAGTGTCGTTGCAGAATCCTTCTGGCAACGGATGAGATCCTCTCTTCACAATGCTGCGTAGTATTGCCAGAGTCTCGGCGTCGTCCAACAGACCCCAGGAGCCCGGTCCTACCAAGAACTCTTCCACTGACATGGTCAGAAAACGCAGCTTGGGAAAGAAAGTGCGCATAACTGCCTTCAGTTCCAGCGGTTCGCCCGTGTGCAGGCTCTTGACGCACTGTTCCTGGGCCCAGACAAACACGGCTTTGACTACGCTGGCTTCGGGAACGTTCCTCATTTTATCCACGATGTACTGAACGGTTCCCTCGAGAGCGAGATTGAATTCCTTCGAGGTGAGCACGGCCGCACCACTGTTCGTGAGGAGTGTATCGACGATGGCGTCCATCTCTGGCTCATACCTGTGTACGTGGTAGTCAATGAATGAGCACACGTTCTCAGCCTTGAGGTTTTTGGCAATGTAATCGCTGCAAGCGTCTGCAAGCTGCTGGACCAGGTACTTCTTGGCGGCGAACCTAGCGTGCAGCGCGTCGCCGACGCTTTTCATCTGAGGCTTGCCGGAGTACAGGTACCTGTATGCATGGATAGAAGCATCGTCGTAAGACATTTAACGGACTCTTCGCTGCGTAACGCAAGTTGCCATGTGTTAACACAACAAAACCGCTGCCGAGTTCTTGGTGTCGCTAAAATTTGAAGCTGAAGGTGCACATTAATTTATGCCTAAACATACCAGCACTGGTGGGCTGAACAGGTAATAAATAACGGGGGTCAGACGCGCACACAACAGAAAAAATGATCATTTATTGCCACGTCGACACGTGGTGTCTAGAGTTACAATTTGTGTGGCGGTCATAACATCCCTTGGAAAGTTGAGCCCCAGGAATACCACGCGAGCATTCTTTTCTTTTTATCTGAATATTATAAATGTTTCAAACTTTTGTAAATTATTCTACAATCTCTTGTCTTTGAATCCAGTTTTGACGCTGCTAAACATGTGATACAATTTAAGCATAGCTGAAATTACTTTTTTATCTGCCAAATCTGAATGCCACATTCTACTGTGACATTTTGATTGATTGTGGGGTTTTACGTCCCAAACCCAGCCATGTTTATGAGAGACGCCGTAGTGGAGGCCTCCGGAAATTTCGACCACCTGGGGTTCTTTAGCGTGCGCTGACATCGCACAGCACACGGGCCTCAACATTTCACCTCCATCGAAATGCAGCCGCCGCGGCCGGGATTCGGTCCCGCGACCCTCGGATCCGCAGCCGAGTACCGTCGCCACTAGACCACCACGGTGGGGCTATTGTAACATTTTCATTTTTGTTGCAATGTATATGATAAAAATAAGATATTTACAACTTATCGTCTCCGAAAGAAATGGTCTTCATTGTATACCTCTGTTCCTTATCGAAAATTTGTAAATTTTTTCTGTACCACGGATTTATATATATATATATATATATATATTGACACGTGTGGTTGTTTTCATTTGTTTCAAAGAGAACGCCGTTATCACCTTCCCATGAATCGTGCTGTGATTGTTTGCGGGGAGCGCCGTTATCACTTTTCTGTTATGCGCAACGCAAGCCGCGTTTATCTTGCATGTCACTTCGGGAACCGTGTAGATCAGTCTTGAAACTTGGCATGCCTGCCGTATACATTACAGTGACTTCTGGAATTCCAGAGATAATGCGAGAACGCGTTATGACGCGTGTATAAAAGCCGACGCATTCAGCCGCCGCTTCGTCTCAAGTGCTGCGTGTGTCACAAACACGTGACAATAATATATATATATATATATATATATATATATATATATATATATATATATATATATATATATATATATATATATATATATATATATATTGGGATTTGAGTTGATGGCGTTTGGGTAAGCTCTAGAATCGCCAATGTGTAGTTCATACAGGATACGGTACGCACCGCAAATCATTAAGAATGGCAATTGTAAATGTTAACACAGTGTGTTATTCAACTTGGGAGTACAAAGAAAAATGAGTAATCCAAGTCTTTTGTTACCATCTAGATTTCTGTGTAACTGATACTATTTCTTTTCTGCAAAAGACCTCTGATGACATGCTGCCGTCGTTCTGATTTTCTTTTATCTCGTAGGCTCTTTTTCTGAAATCGATCACGGTGAAGTTAGCTAGGGCCTCTCGTAATGCTCGTAATTGTGGTGTTTTTACTGAACTATTCCTCGAATCTCTATTCAACACGTGAATTTCTGTAAGATCCATGCAACAAGAGGACGCCGCTTCGGGTCACAATAAAAATAAAAGCGCCTGACTGATTCACTTCTTCACTGTGTCAACCACCTAGACCACTGTATGCTCTATCTTGATGCCGCAGTAAAGGCGCCGATAGAAGCCATGACCACATGTTGTTCACTGCGTTGTACATCACACTCAGGACTGCTCTATCGGCGTGAGCCTGACTCAGCCCCCAATCGACGGCGAAACGTTCTCCTAACCCCCATAATACCAGCAACTGGAGACACCCTCATATGTGGCCTCACCTGAGCAGCAGGCCGAAGCCGTCTGGGTGTAGGTCCGTGATGACCACCTCGCTCTCTTCAGCCAGGTCTCCGAAGAACATGGCGTCGAAAACTTCGTTCCTCATGGCCAGGAACACCTTGTGAACACGGAATCTACGCTCTGGGACGTCGGGGTAGTAGTCCGGTTTCACACGAAACTCGAAGTCCGTGTGCCTGCCGCTGTCCAGGAAAGCCTCGACACTGAACTGCGTTCGCGGGGGAGTGGGAAAAATACAAGCTGTGAGGGAAGTTCTGATTGTGCTCAAGGGGGGAGTTCAAGAACCTATGCAATCGGCGACTCGTCTTAGCCGAAGACATCTTTCTTTTGAATTGAACTGAATTTATTTCTCCTGTTTACAATAGAAAGGAAGCAGAAGCTAAAGTCCATGTGGCCTGACTAAGGCTTCTACAGCTCGGCACGCAGGCCGTACGTTGCACACAAATCAGTACAAAATGTGCTGTACAAATTCTACTAAAATAGTCAACAAAAATAATAAAACGACATGTTTACACACAAGAAAGCAGACAGATGCTACAGTCGCTAAAGGAAACGTCATGTCTCACAGAAAAATCTTTGAAAAATTCGTCATAATTCAATTAAAGAACGTTTTGCCTTAGACAACTATAACCTAGATTTGAGACAGAGGAATTCACAACACGTAGTGCACTTTCGTCAAACAAACTCGATATTGTGTTAAATGAGAAATATTTTAAACGAATCATTCGAACCTTCCATAATCTCATCGTGAAATTCGTGTAGTCTATTAAGTAGTGAAGGCACTTGGTAGCTCTGTAACTGTTTTTCCATATTTGAACCACTTGTCCAGGCCATGCTTAGCAATAGTCTAAAACAACACATTCCATCAGTTCAAGCGGGGGATATCTTCAGCAATTCTCTCGGCTATGAGACACCCTTTTTCATTGTTCGATAAAGCAAGTGCTATTTACACAACCACCGAATGTTGCGGAGCAGCGTACGCGAGGAACACAATACTGACACAAGCCGGCTTCAAACAACGCGCCCCGGTCGGTTCTGAAGCCCTCCCGCTCATTTGCGGCGTACGTGCAAAGGATAGCAACAGCGTTACTCATAGCACGTGCATGCAGAGTAGTCGCGTGCCTTCCGAGAGGGACAAAAAGGAGAAAGAAGACGACGAGGCGCGGAGCTCGCGCAGACGGTGCTCTCGAGAGAGACTACCCACCTTAGGAAAAGTACTACAGAGATGGCATTGCGAAATCTAGGCATTCCATTAGCAAGCACTGTTCTTTCATTCGGGTCTTCCGTGCTGGGACACACGAACAGCAATATATGCCTTGCTCTGCAGAAGTTCATTACGGATTCGAATCGATTTGCTCGTTCAGTTAATAGATCCTAATTACTTATTCCATTATTCTCTATAACATTGATGGATTGACTACATTTGTAATATTCAAATTCAACATCAAAGGACGACTAAATCTTTCAGGTAGTATAACTTAGTAAATTAAACTCAGATTCGCCTGACTTTTGGCTAATCCCCCCAAGTGGGTAGATGCCAAAATTGAAGGATCATCATCATCAGACTAGGCGGACGCTTGCTAAGCCGTTCTGCTTCCTGGACACAAGTTCGTCCAATTTAACTTAATTTATTAAAGAGTTTTCACATACCGTGTGTTACATTTCTGGTGGAGGTGCGGGGTACTATGTCAAGCCCTTCTCGCGTGACTGAACGCAGTCTAGAAGAACGGCCCGAGCCCATCGAGCTGACTCCTGTTAACCAGCGTTGCAGTCTTCGCTTACGTGGTGAGGCTCCAGAGTTCTCAGCTTTATCGGATCCGGCCAGAACCTCCTCATCCATGAACGGGAACGCTACCGACATGACATCCCAGGTCGCGCCAGCTAACATTGTAGTAAATCCGCCAATGCAACCAGAGCCTTTCCATGGCGACTCCTTCGAAGATGCGGAGGATTGTCTGGAACGCTTCGAGCGCGTCGCGAGTGTCAATGGCGGGGATGACTATCGCAAGCTGCGAAGAGGGTACTTCGCTTTGGAGGACAGCGCACGAACGTGGTTCGAAAACCACGAAGCTTCGATCCTGTCCTGGAATGATTTCAGACGGGAGCTGCTCGCTGCTTAACCAAATACAGACGGCAGAGAGAGAGCTGAAGTTGTCCTGCAAACAAGAAACCAGCGGAACAACGAAAGCTTAGCGATGTACGTGGAAGACATGTCTCGCCTATTCCGAAGAGCGGATCCAAATATGAGCGAGGACAAAAAGGTGCGCCATTTAATGCGGGGCGTAAAACAGGAGTTTTTTGCCGGGTTGATTCGGAGCCCCCCGCGCACCGTCGCCAAGTTCCGTTCTGAGACGACTACAATGGAGAGGACGCTACAACAGCGAGCGAGAACTTACAACAGAGACATGAATGTCTCCTCTCTTGAACCACTGCCAACAGCTTTCGGGAACAACATGGAAGTGCTGCGGGAGCTGGTGCGCTCCGTGGTACGAGAAGGGATTCAGAGGATGCGCTTTGACCAGATTCCTCCGATGCTTTCATCCCTAGCCGACGTGCTTCGCGAGGAGGTTAGGCAGGTGGTCCGCGAACCTCAGCAACCTGTACTTCCAGAAGTTCAACTGTTTCGACAGCCGACGACTACGTCCTATGCCGATGCGCTGCAGCGGGAACTCCTGTGCGTGCGGATGTCGCAGCGGCTGCCCCTATGCGGCCCCCAAGGTACCCAAGCACACGGCACCCACCGCCAGAGCGGAAATTAAGGGCAATATCTGGCGCACACCTTACAGAGTACCTCTTTGCTACCACTGTGAACAGGCTGGCCACCTGTACCGGATGTGCCAATATCGCCAGGTGGGACTTCGCGGTTTTCCTATAAACGCACCCCGGCCGCGCATAGGTGAGCGTCCTTTCGAGATCGAGGAGTACCTTTCTACTCGTCAGGGTTCCCGTGATTTTCAGCATCAGCCTCGATCCACGACAGTGAGGTATAGGTCGCCGAGTCCTCGTCCGTCAGCAAGTTCTCCCAGGCGTCGTTCGCCAAGCCCGCGTCGGGAAAACTAGAGTCAGCGACCTTTGAAGTCAAGGGCGTTGTCGACGCTGAAGAACCTTTGCTGACTCCGAAAACCGACGAAGGACGCGGTTATCGGTGCTGTGATAACAATGTCACTTCCGATTTACGTGTATTTATGGATGGCTTCCAAGTGCTGGCGCTGGTGGATACTGGTGCGGATTATTCAGTAATGAGCAACGAGGTTTCGAAAACGCTGAAAAAAGTGCTGACTCCGTCGAGAGGACCACAAGTTCCCAACGCAGGTGGACACCTCATCGACCCGAGGGGCATCTGCACTGCTAGAATTGGCATAAGGGGCTTCACTTACGCTGCAAGTTTTATTGTACTGACTGAATGTTCACGGGAATTAATTATTGGTATGGACTCTTTGCAATCCAACGGTGCTGTAATCAACTTGCAGGAATCATGTGTTTCGTTCTCAACAAGGCAGGCTATTTCGACATTCGACACCGAAGAAGATTTCAGTGAGCTCTGTATTGCAGACGACGACGTCACGCTACCCCCAAGATCAAGCATGTGTGCCGCTGTAATAAGCAGGGCGTTCAGTGATTTCGAAGGAATTGCAGACAGCAGCACCAGGCTGATACTGGAAAAGGGGATCTGCATGGCAAGAGGACTTGTCCACCTGCGTGACGGGTGTGCTAACGTCCTGCTCACCAAATTCAGAAACGAGGTCCAGCACCTTGCGAAGGGGACTGTCGTCGCCAGCCTGAATGACTTCGCCCAAGTTTCTGAGCTGAGCATTCTTGAGGCCCCGACACCTGATTTGCAACATGTGGATTCGGTCCTCGCATCCATCAACATCGAAACAGGAATGTTGCCCAGCCAAAAGGAGGAAATAGAAAGCCTGGTCAGAGAATTCGCGGCATGTTTTTCGACGTCCTCTAAAGTACTACGTACATCTATCGCCAAGCATCGTATTATTGTGGATGACTCAGTGACGCCTATATACCAGCGTCTCTATCGAGTGTCACGAAAACTGAGAGAAGCGATCGGTAGTCAGGTTGAAGAAATGCTTAGAGACGATGTAATTCAGCCGTCAGCAAGTCCATGGGCATCCCCCGTGGTCCTTGTAAAGAAGAAAGATCAAACGTTACGCATCTGCATCGACTACCGGAAACTGAACGCCGTCACTAAGCGGGATGTCTATCCTCTTCCCAGAATTGATGACACTTTGGGTAGGCTACGAGACGCAAAGTATTTTCGTCACTAGACCTAAAAAGTGGATATTGGCAGATAGAAGGGGACGAAAGGGATCGCGCAAAGACGGCGTTTGTGGCTCCGGGTGGGCTACACGAGTTCAAAGTGCTTCCGTTTGGCCTCTGTTTCGCAACCGCCACGTTCCAGCGGATGATGGATGCTGTGCTCTCTGGACTCAAATGACAGTCCTGTCTTATCTCGGCGACGTTGTGGTTTTCTCTGCTACCTTCGAACAGCACATGGAACGACTGCGAGATGTGCTGGCAGCCATTAGCGCAGCAGGTCTGACGATAAAACCACAAAAATGTCATTTCGCTTTCCACGAGCTCCTCTTTCTCGGACATATCGTCAGTGCGGAAGGCGTTCGTCCAGAGCCTCAGAAGACCGCCGCCGTGAAGAAGTTTCCGAAGCCGGCACACAAAAATGCCTTTCGACGATTCTTAGGATTATGCGCCTACTGCAGACGTTTCATCAAAAATTTTTCAAAAATTGCCGAGCCGCTAACGAGGCTGACGAAAGATACGCCGTTCGTTTGGCTTGATGAACAGGAAAATGCATTTAATGAATTGCGGAAGCGTCTACAGAACAATCCAGTTCTCGCACATTTTGATGAGGAAGCCGAAACGGATATCCACAGGGATGCGAGCAATTTAGGTCTCGGAGCTGTACTCGCGCAGTGGCAGAATGGAGATGAACGAGTCATTGCGTATGCCAGTCGCACTCTTTCTAAAGCTGAAGTGAACTATTCAGCGACAGAAGAAGAATACCTTGCAGTGATACGGGCTATAAACATGTTTCGGCCATACCTATACGGTAGACCTTTTCGAGTTATTAGTGACCATCACTCACTGTGCTGGCTCGCTAATCTCAAGGACCGGTCAGGGCGGCTTGCAAGGTGGAGCCTGCGGTTGCAGGAATACGACATAACTGTCGTATATAAGTCTGTTCGCAAACATAGTGACGCCGATTGCTTGTCTCGGGCACCGATTCAATACGCTGACCCTATTTCTGCAAACTACGGTGAAGATGTTCCATTCTTGGGAGCTGTTACAACATCGCAGATGGCTCATCACCAGCAATGTGACCCTCAATTACTCCCACTGATCCGGTTGTAATGAAGAAGAAGGAACGAGCGCGTTCGTGTGCTCACGGTCGTTCGAACGCTCTGCGCTTGCTCTCTCCTTGGCTTCTTGTTTTGGTGAAGTCTCTCTCGGGGGCTTTTGCTTTGTTGCCGGCGGTTACTTTTTATTTTGTCTTATTAGTTTACCGTATTAAGTTATCTGCGCATTCAAGTGTAACTTTTACTTTTTGAGATGTCTGTCTCATCTCCAGGCCAGAGGGCTGCCCTCTGGTCTGCTTCTATTCCCTCTCAGGATGTACCTTTGGAGCTATTTCTGCGCAGTGGTATCAGCAGCGTTCCTGTTGCTTTGGTGCCGACGGATGGTGGGGCCATTCGCATGAAGAACCCTAAGGCCATCCAGTCAGAGCTTCGCACGGCTACGCCACACTTCCTTCAAATAACCGAGGTTCGTCAATTTGGACGAGGCGGGATTCTCTGCTGCTCACCAGACCAGGCCTGTATCCGAGATCTTCTAAATTGCACTTCCTTTGCCACTCATCCGGTGAGCTGCTTCATCCCTCCCCACCTTGCTTGTTGTAAAGGTCTAGTTCGAGGTGTAGATGTCAGCCTAAGTCCGGCGGAAGTCTTGGAGATTTTTTCTGAAGCAGGCGTTGTGTCAGTGTACCGCTGTAACAGGCTAGTTAATAATGTCAGGATTCCAACCGAGACAATTATTGCTACATTTGCAGGCACATCGCGTCCCTCGGAGATTAAAGCATGGCCGTTAATCTACAAGGTAGAACCCCTTGCCCCACGCCCTCTACAGTGTGGCAAATGCTGGCGATATGGACATAGCGCAAGCGGTTGCCGATCTAATGTTCGGTGCCGTGTTTGTGGAGCTGATCATAGTGCTGAAGATTGCAAGTCTGATAATCAGTCATGTTGCCTATGCCAAGCCAGTTGCACAGCTGATCACACCGATTGTCCTGCTCGGTCTAAAGAACTGCAGGTTATTGAAATTATCGAGAGAAGGCGTTGTTCGCGTCGAGACGCTCTTGCTGAAGTTCAGAGCAGGATGCATGGATATGCCGGAATTACAGCCCGTTCGCCTCTCGCTATGGATGCATCAGTTGCTCAGTCCATTTCGACCATCGTTGAAAAAGCAGTAGAAAAATCACTAGAAAAACTTCTTCTGACTGTCTCTGAGACATTGGCCCAAGTCATATCCTCGCAGCTGGCTGGTATTTCGGAGCAGTTCGCTAAGAGCTTCCAGAATCCTTTTAGCTTATTTAATTCTTCATCTGGGTCCCAATCAGACGTTCCTAACAATAATGATTTACGGCCTTCTAATTCACAAAACACTAGTCAAGATTGCTTTTCTGATTCAGGTTTACAAGATATTCAGGATGTAGACATGGACGCTCGAATTCTGAAACGCACCAGATCACCTACTAACAAAAAACAGAATTCTTCTAATGCTAAAGCCAAAAAATGTGTGAAAGAGCCCTTGACCAGAACTGACCTTTTAAAAGATAGTATTTTGGATCAAGCAGTTGCGGCTGCTCGCTTGTCAGCAAAATAGGGAACCTTAGGGTTCTTCAGTGGAACTGCCGATCTATACTTTCTGCAACTACAGATTTACTTTACCTTATATCTCAACAGTCTCCCGACATAGTTTTATTGCAAGAAACTTGGTTATCATCAGGTCAAAATTATCAATTACCAAATTATAAATGTTTTCGTTTGGACAGGAATACACGAGGTGGAGGATTGGCATTTTTTATATCAACAAAATTTTGCCATAGAGCGAAACTGGTTTATCAGGCAATATCAAGTGATTCCGAAATTTTAGTGCTTGAACTAGCACTCCCAGGTTGTGCTCCTCTCAGCATTGTCAACAGCTACTTTCCATCTGGTGTACAAGAGGAAGGTACTCTGGACATCATTCAGAGCTTCTGTAAAGCAAACTGTCTCTTTGCAGGTGACTTTAATTCGCATCATGTTTATTGGGGTTACCGCACTGATTCATCGGGTAAATTGTTGTGGAATTGGATGTGTACGAACAATTATACATGTCTTAACTCTAAAGCAGCCACTTTTGTACGGTGCAACACAAGATCGGTTTTAGATTTATCATTCGCCAGCTCAAGCTTGCTCGTCTCTTCTTGGGCTGTTGTTGATACTGCAACAAATAGTGATCACCGCCCAATATTCATGGACATTAATAATCCAGTGATTCCTTTAGATATTCAGACACTGACTTTTGTCGACTACTCAAAATTAAAAAAAGTCTACATTCAAGCCTATCTTCACTGACCAGTTCTGGAAATGACATTAAAGCGATGAGTCTTTGTGGTGTTCTAAAATGCTCTATGAGAAAAGCACAGTTCACCGTATCCTCGGCGAAAAGTAAGCCTATAAGTGCCTGGTGGGACGCTGATTGTGAACGAGAATACAGGCGCAGAAAAGCTGCATGGAAAAAACTCCTTGTTAACCAGTGCCCTACTAACTGGAGTAACTACAAGTATGCCTCAGCCATGTTTAAAAGAACTGTTTTCATAGCCAAAGCTACTCATGACGAAAACCAATACAGCTTTCTCTCACAAAGTGGAAACAAGAAAGCTCTTTTCAGATTTCTTCGATTTCGTAAGGCTATTTCTGCACCCGTAACCATAGAATCGGTTGTTTTAGCTCCAAAAGAACTGTCTGCCGTATTAAATGATATTGCATTGGGATTAGGAAGGCGCTTTACCACTCAAATACAAACAGTATTCCCCAAACCTGTATGTGTAGATGATTTCGTGAAGGTGACTATAGAAGAACTTGCGCGCGCAGTTCAGTCGCTCCCCAATTCGGCTCCAGGCCCAGACGGCATTACGACAGGCATGCTAAAAATTTTGTTTGATGTGTCTCCTCAGGACCTCCTAAATCTCGTCAACTACTCCCTCGAAAGAGGTTGGATTCCTCCAGATTGGAGACTTGCAAAAATTATCCCGCTGCTTAAAAAACGAGGAGTAGATATGCATATTGATAATGTTAGACCAATCGCACTAACTTCCCATGTTATAAAATTAATTGAAAGAGTGCTCTACGTTAGAATCATGAAATTTTTGGAAGATCACTCAATATTGAGCACGTGTCAAATTGGCTTTAGACCTGGATATTCCATATGGTATGCACATGTAGATTTAGAGGGACGAATTAAGCTTGCTCGTCACAGGCGACAATATGCAGCACTAGTAACTCTAGATTTAGCTAAGGCATACGACAGTGTCGAGCATGTCATCCTTCTCAATTCATTAAAAAGCTTGAATTTCCCGAGCTATATTATTAACTGGTTGTATGAGTTTTTAAATAATAGAAAGTTTTATTGTTCCCAGCGTGGATTATCCTCACTGAAATATAATCAGTCCCGAGGAGTCCCTCAAGGTTCTGTTTTATCTCCTGTATTATTTAACGTTCTGTTAAGCTCAATACCATTAGACAATAACATTCAAGTGTATGTATATGCAGACGACATTGCGTTCTTCGCGTCTGCTGGTGATATTCACTCATTGCATGCAATCTTACAAGCTTATTTAGGAAGACTAGAGTTATGGTTTACTCAAATTAGCATGACTTTAAATGTTAGTAAAAGTTCTGTTATTGTTTTTCCTTTGAATGATCCAGTAAACATTTCCCTTCAGTATCGCCAGGAAATAATCCCTCAAACAGAGTGCATGAAGTATTTAGGTGTGTTTTATGATCATAAACTGAGTTGGCGCCACCATATTGAGCACATTAAATGTAAGGCTACTCGCGCTGTTGGGATGATACGCAGACTTGGCCAGCACCCCTCTGGGTTACGCAGAGACACTCTTCTTATGATATACCGTATGTATGTTCGTCCGATTTTAGAATTTGGTTGCATTTTATACTCTGGTGGTCCGGCATACAAGATTAATCCTTTGGTTCTTTTAGAGCGAGAGGCTCTTCGGAGTTGTCTCAAGGTACCAAAATTTATTGCAAATCATGTTCTGTACCAAGAAGCCCGAATCCCCACGTTAGCTTGCAGATTCCGTATCCTCACTGTCAAAACATATTTGCAAATTTATGCGTCTGCACAGAGGCGGTCACACTTCGTATTCTGCACTGAAGCGTTAACATTTTTTCATGAGCCTTGGTCTCGCATATACAGACCTCAAGTTTTGTTTGTGCAGAATCAACTAGAGGCTTTAGATGTTAACATTTGCGATATCGTCTCAACGGATAAACCATTGGCCAATGCTAAAATTGAATTGGATAATATATTCCCTTCTAATGCCAAACTCCTACCTTCCAGATATTTAATAGGCTTATTAGAAGATCATTTATGTCAATTGGGAATTGATGATATAATTGCGACGGATGCATCCATGCGTGAGGAGAAAGCGGGAGTGGGCATTTTTTCAGAGACTTCCTCCTGGTCATATACCTTGCGCCTCCCGGATTATACTCCTATATTTGAAGCAGAGCTCTTAGCCATTCTTTTAGCCATTCGCAAACTTCCTGTACAAAATTCGGCAGTTGTTATAGTGACTGATTCGCTTTCGGTATGCACATCCCTCGCTTCAGCTTCTCCTTCCAAGTCTTCTGTTGTAAACACATTCATATCATTAATTCCTCCCCACGTGCGTGAAGTGCGATTGGTGTGGGTGCCGGGCCATCGTGGCATATTTATAAACGAGATGGCTGATGTTCTCGCGCGGTGGTCCCTAGATGGGCCGGTAATGTCCGTGGTGCCTACTACTGCCTTCGTTACTTTGTCGAGATTCCGAAAGTACTCTTTAATTCAAGATTCTTTAAAAATGAAGTTACCAATTGAAGAATATGGACATCTTTCTTTTGTTTGGGATAATAAGTGGTGTCCCTCTCGTAAACTGGAAGTGGCAATAACAAAATTTCGCTGTCGTATCCCTCCATTGAACTTTTATTTACACAGGTCTGGTCTGGTGCCATCTCCGCTATGCTGTTATTGTCGAGAGCCTGAAAACATTGATCACTTCTTAATTACCTGTCAGCGCTATAGTAGTCAGAGAAAAAGGCATTTCGAAATTTTATTCAGGAATTTAAACATTCCCCTAAATTCTCAGAACATTCTTTCCTTTGGAGCGTCCTCACTAGGTTATAGCTACAGGAACATCTGCTTAGCCATGTGCAATTTCCTTCGTGACACAAAAAGAATTCATTGCTAATCATCATTCAATCCAAATCTTCGTACCTCGAAATTGCTTCCACTAGTTGATTAAACCTCAAATTATTTTATTATAGTTCATTTCTATTATAAATAGCCTATCTTTTTCTAACATTTCATTCTTACTTACGTTACCGATTCTTTATTCTTCCTTTGTTTTAGCTCAATTTTTTTTCCTCTTTATATTAACCGCCGGCTTCATGGCCAATCCCCCGTAGTGGGCAAGAGCCAAACTTCAAGGAAAAAAAAAGAAAGAAAGAAAGTCTCGTGCCTCGAGCGAGCGCTTGCCCGGATTGTGCCTGCTTGACGCTCGCCGTTTGTCGGAGCTCGCCTTTGACGTTCCTCGACGTCTAGACGCCAATAAACCACGTCGCATTTGGTGGAGGTGCGTGGGTTCCCACTACCAATCTGGAACTTCGCTCCCGGACGCTTCCACCTCTTCCTGTCCCCAGCGTCATCATGGCTGACGCCAACCCTATTCAGCCTGGACCTTCGGCAATCCATGTCACCTGCGGCGCCGTCAACCGCCAACGGGACCCGGCAATCTTCAACGGCTCAGGTGACTCGGATGTTGAAGACTGGCTAACGGTCTATGAACGCGTAAGTGAGCATAACAAATGGGACAATCCGATGAAGTTGAGTCACGTCGCGTTTTACCTCGCCGATGTCGCTCAACTGTGGTACAACAACCATGCGACTACTATTCCAACTTGGGCTGTGTTTAAGACTTCCATTACGGACGTCTTTGGCCGGCCTACGGCGCGCAAGCTTCGCGCAGAGCAGACCTTGCGTCAACGTGCTCAGCAACCCGGAGAGAGCTTCACGAGCTACACTGAAGATGTGCTCAACCTGTGCAGCCGTATGAGCTCCGAGATGACTGAGGACGAGAAGATCAAGCACATTCTGAAAGGCATCGAGGACGACACCTTTCAGATGCTTCTCGCAAAAAATCCCGCCACCGTGGACGCCCTGATCTCATTGTGTCAAAGCTTTGACGAGTTGCGTAAGCAGCGCGCAATCGCTCGACAAGCCCTCGCAAATCCTGGTGCGCACTCTAGTCTGGCAAGGCTACAGCCGGCCCCCCACCCCGCCGATCAACAACCGCTGCTATCCACAATCCAGGATTTTATCCGTGAAGAGGTAGCACGTCAGCTCTCCCTACTACCTCTCACGCACGCGCCAGCATCGTCTTTGGCTCCGGACATTCAACAGGTCATTCGCGCCCATGTTGCCGAGAGCCTCCCGCCCGTGCCGCAGCCACCACCTGTCACTGCCCCTCTAACCTACGCTTCTGTGGCTGCTCGCCCACCTCAACAGCCTGCGCCGTATTTCCGACCCGTGGTTTCGACCCACACCGCCCCGCCGACCGTGCGTGCTGCGACGCCCACTTACGCGAGGCCACCGGCTCCGTTCTTCCGACGCCAGGACTCGTGGCGGACGTCCGATAACAAGCCGATCTGCTACGCCTGTGGTGTCGCTGGGCACGTCGCCCGCTACTGTCGCCGGTATCCTCCTAGCCCGTACGACACTTTTGCCGAGCCTGTTCCTCCGCCGTTCCGTACGCCACCAAGGTACACTACGGATGATCGTCCACCCTATTCAAACCGTCGCTCCCCGTCCCCTCGACGACGCTCGCTATCACCGATGCGTCGCCGTCCAACTACGGAAGAGGGAAACTGATTGCTGCAGTTCCGGAGGCAAGAGCTGCACGCGACGCGAACTACCAAAGGCCTCCATCTCTTTCGCCGAACAACGTCATCGATGTGAACATTGAAGGAACTGCCGCAATAGCGCTTATTGACACAGGGGCCGCCGTTTCTGTAATTTGTCAAAATCTCTGCCGTAGGATAAAGAAATTGACCATGTCGGTTCCAGGACTAGTGCTCCGCACTGCAAGCTCGCAGTGCATTTCTCCCTCTGCCATGTGCACCGCGCGTGTCGTTATCCAAGATGAAGTTTACGTGATAGAGTTTTATGTGCTGCCGTCATGTTCCCACGACATTATTCTCGGATGGGACTTTCTCTGTCGTCATCGTGCCGTCATAGACTGTTCTCGGGCGGAAGTGGCTCTTACGCCGCTCCCAGACTCCATTTCGGCTGACCCTGTTCCTGACCCTCGCAAACTTGTCGTAGCTGAAGACACAGATATACCGCCGAAAACATGGGCCCTCGTCCCTGTCTTCTGCCCGGCCGCCCCAGACGGAATGGTTTTGTTTGCCCCCTCCGATGTCTTTCTCCGTCGTCGTGGTCTACTCCTGCCATTTGCAGTACTTACCATGGAGTCTGGTACTGCGACGATGATGATTTCCAACACATCCTCGACGCCTATTACCCTACTCCGTGGTGAGTGCTTGGGCCATGTACACGATGTCGAGTTCCTGCATTCCCTGGATTTCACTGAGGACCAACTCTGCCTTCATCTGAATGCTATGACGTCACCCGTTTCAAAATCTCCAGCTCCTGACGGTTCTTGCCCCTCTGTCGCCGCCGATCTACCGCCCACGCATCGCGACGAACTCATCTCCCTTCTGCGAGAGTTTCGCTCGTCCTTCGATTGCGCCCAGCCATCTTTAGGTCGTACAACGAGTGTTGTGCACCACATCGACACCGGCTCTCATGCTCCCTTACGCCAGCGCCCTTATCGAGTATCGGCAGAAGAACGGCGTATCATCACCGAACAAGTTGATGACATGCTTACACGCGGCGTCATTCAGCCGTCTCAGAGCCCCTGGTCATCGCCTGTTGTACTCGTGCGCAAAAAGGATGGATCCATCAGATTCTGTGTGGACTATCGGCGCCTCAATAAGATAACTCGGAGGGATGTCTACCCGTTGCCGCGCATTGACGACGCTCTCGACTGCCTACAGGGAGCAGAATATTTCTCATCCTTGGATTTGCGGTCGGGTTACTGGCAAGTCCCCATGGCTGAACCTGATCGCCCGAAGACTGCCTTTATTACTCCCGATGGCCTGTACGAATTTAACGTCATGCCGTTCGGATTATGTAACGCGCCAGCTACATTCGAACGAATGATGGATAACATCCTGCGCGGCTACAAATGGAATACCTGCCTCTGTTACCTTGACGACATCGTAGTCTTTTCTCGAGATTTCCCGACTCACCTTGTTCGTCTACGGGCTATTCTGAAATGCCTCACATCCGCCGGACTTCAACTTAACATGAAGAAGTGCCATTTTGGTGCGCGCCAACTAACGATACTAGGCCACGTCGTCTGCAAAGACGGCGTCCTCCCGGACCCCGCAAAACTTCGTGCCGTTGCCGAGTATCCCAAGCTCACCTCCATGAAGACGCTTCGAAGTTTCATTGGGTTGTGTTCTTATTTTCGTCGATTTGTTCGCGACTTTGCTACCATCATCGCGCCCCTTACGAATCTTCTAGCAGCCTCTAACGGCCTGCTTGCGTGGTCACCCGAGTGTGACGAATCATTTACGACGCTAAGGCGCATACTAACGTCGCCCCCGATACTCCGACACTTTGACCCCAAGGCGCCTACGGAAGTCCACACTGATGCCAGCGGCGTCGGCCTTGGTGCTGTATTGGCTCAGCGGAAGCCAGGCTACGACGAGTACGTTGTGGCATACGCGAGTCGAACCCTCAAGAAAGCCGAGTGCAATTACTCCGTTACCGAGAAAGAGTGCCTCGCAATAATTTGGGCGTTGGCTAAGTTTCGCCCGTATCTGTATGGTCGCCCCTTTGACGTTGTCACAGACCACCATGCTCTCTGTTGGCTTTCGTCCCTCAAAGATCCGTCAGGTCGCCTCGGTCGCTGGGCGCTCCGTCTGCAAGAGTACGACATTCGTGTTGTATACCGGTCAGGCCGTAAACACTCCGACGCTGACGCACTGTCCCGCTCACCACTAGCGTCCGACACGGCTTCTCCGTCGGGTTCTTCCCTCTCGCCAATAGACTTCGTGAACATGTCGTCGGAGCAACGCAAGGATGCGTGGGTTTGCCAGCTCCTTGACTTTCTGGCAAACCCATCCGTTCGTCCCGCCTCAAGAACTATCCGTCGCCATGCCTGCCATTTCGTCATTCGAGATGACATTCTTTACCGACGAAATTACGCACCTGATGGCCGCAAGTGGCTGCTTGTGATACCACGCCATATGCGCAAGGATATCTGCACCGCTTTCCACAACGACCCACAAAGCGCTCATGCCGGCGTTCTCAAGACCTACCCTTCGTCAACGCTACTACTGGCGCGGCATGTACGCCTTTGTGTGCAAGTATATCCGCGCTTGCATTGCGTTTCAACGGCGCAAAACTCCACCTAAACACCCGACTGGCACACTCCAGCCACTCCCTTGCCCTGGCCGTCCTTTCGACCGCGTTGGCATCGATTTATACGGCCCGCTTCCCACGACTACGTCTGGGAACAGATGGATAATTGTTGGCGTGGACCACCTCACACATTACGCTGAGACCGCAGCGTTGCCCACAGCTACTGCGAGAGAAGTTGCATTTTTCATCCTACGCAACTTTGTCCTGCGCCACGGTGCTCCTAGGGAACTTCTGAGCGACAGGGGACGCGTCTTTCTCTCCGATGCCATTCAAGCGTTGCTTGTTCAGTGCAACATCATTCACCGCACGACGAGCGCATATCATCCGCAGACGAATGGTCTGACAGAACGGTTTAATCGGACTCTGGGTGATATGCTGACAATGTACACTGCGTCCGACCAAACCAACTGGGACACCGTCCTCCCATTCGTCACGTACGCATACAATACTGCTACGCAAGCGACCACCGGATTCTCACCGTTCTTTCTTTTGTACGGACGCGAGCCATCGTGTACGCTGGACACTGTGCTGCCCTACACACCTGACACCACTAAATACACACCGATTTCAGATCTTGCTAAGCACGCCGAAGATTGTCGACAGTTGGCTCGCTCGATGACAACAGACGCTCAAGGCCGCCAGAAGCTTCGACTCGACTGTGACCGCTCGCTTTCCACTTTCCCGATGGGAGCCCTCGTTTGGCTTTGGGTCCCCCCGAACACGCCTGGACTTTCGTCGAAATTTCTCGCACGCTACCATGGTCCCTACCGCATTCTCACTCAGACATCTCCCGTCAACTACGAAGTGGAGCCCTTGACTCCATCCCAAGACCTACGTCGTCGTGGACGAGAAATCGTCCACGTCAGCCGCCTCAAGCCCTATTATGACCCCGCCATATTTTCTGCGCCTTAAGTAGCCAGGATGGCTACGCTCGTCGCCGGGGGTAATTGTAATGAAGAAGAAGATGAGGAAGGCAATCAAGCAAGCCTCAGCGTTGGCGACAGTCTCGTGCCTCGAGCGAGCGCTTGCCCGGATTGTGCCTGCTTGACGCTCGCCGTTTGTCGGAGCTCGCCCTTGACGTTCCTCGACATCTAGACGCCAATAAACCACGTCGCACGGTATTTAAAAGGCCAATCTACCGCCGTCCGCCGAGCGTTTGTCCGTGGCTTGTCATCCTTCGTCCTGCGAAACAACGTCCTTTACAAAAGAAACTTCGAGCAAACTACGGAGACATTCCTGCTTGTTGTCCCTGCACTGATGCGACCGGAGATCTTGGAGGCGTGCCACGACGACCCATCAGCGGGACACCTTGGAGTGAGCAGAACAGTAGCGCGCATTCGCACGAAATACTACTGGCTCAAGTTGTTCAGTTCTGTGCAGCACTACGTCAGAACTTGCCGGGAGTGCCAAAGACGGAAGACAAAACCGTTGAAACCAGCAAGTCTTCTTCAGCCTATCGAGCCAGCCCCATTCGCACAAGTGGGAATGGACTTGCTTGGCCCGTGTCCTGCGTTATCGTCAGGGAAACGATGGATCATAGTCGCAACTGACTACTTAACTCGGTATGCCGAAACAGCGTCTCTTGTTCGGGGAACGGCCGCTGAAGTCGCCGAATTCTTTGTAAACAGCATTGTACTGCGGCATGGTGCTCTCGCAGTGCTAATCACTGACCGAGCAACCGCATTTACGGCTGACTTGCTCAAGACCACTGTCACACTTACTCATACCAGTCAATGAAAGACCACGGCGTATCACCCACAAGCAAATTGATTAACCGAACGGCTCAACAGGACGCTGACTGATATGTTTTCAGTATGCGTGGACATCGAGCACCGAACGTGGGACAACATATTACCGTACGCCACGTTCGCTTACAATACTGCAGTGCAAGAGACGACCAGAAAGACACCGTTCGAGCTCGTTTTCGGCCGTGCAGTTGTCACACCTTTAGACGCAATGCTCCCTGTAGACCAGATATCGGAGAATGACTGTGATACGACCGAGTACATACAACGAGCCGAAGAAGCGAGACAGCTTGCGCGGTATCGTATTCAACAACAGCAAAGAGCCGACGCGCATTGCGAAGAAGAGACGTACAGTACGCGCCGGGAGATAGAGTATGGGTGTGGACTCCAATTCGACTGCGTGGACGCTCGGAGAAGCTTCTTCGCCGCTATTTTGGACCATACAGAGTGCTTCGCCGAAATGGCCCGCTGAACTACGAAGTGGTTCCAGAGGGCCAAGATGTCTCATCAAGACGGCGACATCCCACAGAGGTTGTGCACGTCGTAAGGCTGAAGCCTTACTACGACAGACAATGAACAGTCGAGGAATCACCCCCAATCGACGATAACTGGCTTAACCAAGGAGCACTACGGCCGCCTGAAAGCGAGACTGTTTTGAGCATCGGGACGATGCATTCTAGGGGGGGTAATGACACAAGCCGGCTTCAAACAACGCGCCCCGGTCGGTTCCGAAGCCCTCCCGCTCATTTGCGGCGTACGTGCAAAGGAGAGCAACAGCGTTACCCATAGCACGTGCATGCAGAGAAGTCGCGTGCCTTCCGAGAGGGCCAAAAAGGAGAAAGAAGACGACGAGGCGCGGAGCTCGCGCTGACGGTGCTCTCGAGAGAGACTAGGCGGACGCTTGCTAAGCCGTTCTGCTTCCTGGACACAAGTTCGTCCAATTTAACTTAATTTATTAAAGAGTATTCACATACTGTGTGTTACAATACTATTACCGGAAGCGCTGTTTTTACAAATAGGTATGGGCAAAGAAGTTGCATTTTCACCCATGAAGTTAAGCACCAGTGAGAATGGGGCAGACATGCGACGCGTGAAACTCTACGCGAGGACGCCTGTGTACATCTGGCTGACTGCACTTTCGGCTAAGGAGACACTTGGTAAAAGCAGCCAAATGCTCATACATCCGAGGCACTTGAGTGTGTACCATTGCATATTGGTGTAAAGCAAGTGCCCGTACCACCACACGAAATGGCTGTGCGGGCCATATACAACGTTTCACCCCAAGGGCACGCCAGGCAGCATCCTGGTTGTTTGGAAAGCAGTCGACATGGGTACGTTCGGCGTTCTACGGATACACTTGTCTGGGCACCTCCATCGCAGAGACCGCGTGGCTACTCTGCAAGACGCCCGGCAGTCTCGGAACACCTCATTCTGATCCAGCTGGTTCATTAAGGAGGGCTAGCAAAACTTCGCGGCTACACGACACACCAGTCCACATCACTTGTTTGATGGACAGCTAGCCAAGGCCCACACATGAGGCATGAAGTTCGGCACCTATACCAAGTTGCCGTCGCTCTTTAGGTCCGCTTCAATATTCAAGTCCTTCTGATCATCACCACGGTGCTCCTGCGTTTGCCTTATGAATTTAAGGGGCATTTTTCTGGGCTTCTTAGCGCGCCTCTTCTCCTCTATTTCCGGGTTGTTATACTTATGTTCACTCTCCTTCTGTACTGAGGCGAAGGGCTCAGCACTAAATGAACATGTCTACTATACAATCTGCGCACCTGTCTTTGCAATATAAATAAACACCAGTCCACACTGTTTTCATGCTGTGAATGCACGTTTCATGCCTAAGCTTAAAGGCCATCTCAGGCTATTTTTTTACCAGGTAAACGTAATGGCAATTCTATTGTACTGAGACACTCCTGTCAAGCGCCTGATAGTAGAAATACTCAACGATCACCAAAATCATTTCTGCAAGAAAGAAGCGCCAACCCGAAAATAAAATCCAAACGAAGAGCTGCCTTCTTGTGACCGCAAGTGTACCAACCCGCCTTTGCGATGGCGCATGCGTCCTTTGCCTGTTGCTAAGGGAGCACAACACTGCGGTATGGCGATGGCCTTGGAGATCCGTTGCGCCGGCAGGCAGGGAGCGCAGATCTCGAAAGCCATGGTGTGGTACCCATGGCGCTCGCGTCACTTCCCTCGCTCTTCCTACTTTGTCTCCACACTCAATGTCCCCAATAATTTTGGGAAGCCAGGCTGACGGTTTGAGGTAAAAAATATCGTGATCAATGTGCGCACATTGCATAAATGGCGGCAGTGTGCCACGAAGCGTACCCCGCCAATTTCATTGAGATAGATCCCTTAACATCAAAGAATCGTCAGAGTTGTTATTTAGCCAAGTTCTTGGCAATTGTCTGAAAGCGATTCTCAACATTCCCGGTATTGGTGAGTGCCTGCATCAAAATCGAGCTATAAAGCACGATGAAACTTACCTCATGCGGGATCTGCGCAACCTCGTAAACTCCATTGCGAATACGGTAGTAGGCTGTCGGTCAAATACAAAAGACAAAACATGAGAACAGTTGTAAACTGTACGACTTCACAAGAAAATTACAGACCAGCACGTCAGATTTTTACAATAAAAATGCACGAAACTGACAGCAGAAGTTGTAACGTTAGCCTTGACGATAACGAAATGGAGCAGTGAATGTCGACACAGGGGTAAAACATAAAAAAATGCAGGACTATGGGTAGAATAACAGCTGTGCGCCTGCTGAACTACGGGCAGAAATGCTCATACTACGTTCTTGTCTTATTTGCCTATATATATATATATATATATATATATATATATATATATATATATATATATATATATATATATATATATATCAGTAAAAAGAAAACACACGCCGAAAAACAATGTATTCTTTACGTTACGGCCGCGGGACCGGCCTTCGTCAGAATAATCTCCACAACCTCTGAAACTCCATTGCGAATACGGTAGTAGACTGTTATTCTGACGAAGGCCGGTCCCGCGGCCGAAACGTAAAGAATACATTCTGTTTTTCGACGTGCGTCTTCTTTTTACTGATATTATGTACCGGCATCCAAGACTGTGTTCACTGCACATATATATATATATATATATATATATATATATATATATATATATATATATATATATATATATATATATATATATATATATATGAGACGTAGCACTTCAGTAATGTTTCATTTATTTGTCGACGTTTCGGTCAGAGCCTGACCTTTCTCAAGACAACATCTCGTTTTCTCTCGCTAGTTTATATAGCCATACAGAAAGGGCGGAAACGATTTACTGAGTGAGTGGGAAAAGATGGGAGGGGGCAGAGGGGCACCAACATGTTTTCTCCCAATGCGCGTACGGCGGCAATATTGAAGAGCTGGCGGAAAGGGCAGGGGTGATAGGCACGTGGTCGGCTCCACGGTGGCGCTGAAAAAAGTAAATAAATAAAATAAAAACAAGAAGTGCCGTTCGGCCTACTGCATCGAGACGATCCTGGGAAAGCCATTGTCAGCATAACGACACGTCCAGCGACGAAGATGGCTTTAAGTGGTTGCTCGTTTTGGGGAGCGTCGTGGTTAAGAATGCCGCCGCGGTTGAAAGCTGCCGCCATTTTCCTTATAATCGTTTATTCAAATATTATTCTACTTCGCTCACATATCGCCCCCTTTTATTGATAACGCCATTCATATCACAGAACATCAGGCCCCTACCGCACGTACTCCGAAAGATACGTATGGATTCTTTACTGGTCTCACTCCATGTTTTTTTTCTTTTTCTCTTTTTTTCTTTGTTGTGGCGCGCCTTACCGTCTCCGCCCCCCCCCCCCCCCCTTCCTCTTCTGGCGGCCGCTTTCAACCGCGGCGGCATTCTTAACCACGACGTTCCCCGAAACGAGCAACCACTTAAAGCCATCTTCGTCGCTGGACGTGTCGTTATGCTGACAATGGCTTTCCCAGGATCGTCTCGATGCAGTAGGCCGAACGGCACTCCTTGTTTTTATTTTATTTATTTACTTTTTTCAGTGGCACCGTGGAGCCGACCACGTGCCTATCACCTCTGCCCTTTCCGCCAGCTCTTCAAAATTGCCGCCGTACGCGCATTGGGAGAAAACGTGTTGGTGCCCCTCTGCCCCCCTCCCATCTTTTCCCACTCACTCGTTTCATGTGTGACCAGTCGGGGCCTCTTCGGTGGGTTGTTCTAAGTGACTCGCAGGCGTCATTGCTCAGCCTGAAAGCAATCAGCCTGGGAAAAACAAGCAGCCCGTTGACATACGAAATACAGAAAACGTACGCCATAGCAACAAATTTAGACCACGATATAATTTTTCAGTGGATTCCCAGTCACTCTGAAATCACAGGAAATGTCACAGCGGATTGCATGGCCCGCGCACCTCATCAACAGAACGATATGTCACTCTTACCTCTAACGGCGAGTGATGCACGATGTAATCTGAACGGACTACGCAGACGCTTGTCCGAGGAAACTTGGTTTTTAGATGGTGCACAAAACTCGCGATTGTTCAATATAGATCCTGGAATGACGTTTCATATTCCCTTTGGGATTAACCGATCTGTGGAAACAGTAATTCATAGGTTACGACTAGGTACTGCCTACACTAGGAGCTTCCTTTATAGGATAAGGAGAAATGACAGCCCCACCTGCTCATGTGAAGAGGCTGAAGAAGACATAGAACATCTTCTTCTTCATTGCAAAAATTATCATGCCCCACGCAAAAAACTTCTACAGACATTAAATAATCTGGACAGACGCCCACTGTCATTAGCGAAAATTCTGGGCCCTTGGCCTACACAGAAATTACAGTACGTCGCTGCACGAGCACTCGTGAACTTCTTAGAGGACTCAAGGATACCGGAAAAATATTAACCTGCATCATGTTGGGGCCTGCATCGCAATTATTATGAAGCACTAGGGGTACATATTTCCTGTCTCTTCTACATGTTCCTATATTTGTCACTAGCAATTAAGAGACAGTCTACATGCGCTATGTGATCATGTTGAACTTGACAGTGTGGACGGTACTGATGTGTGGACACTGGAAACTTATGAATGTCTTTTTTAATGGACAGTTGTACTGGAAGAGTGACCCTACATGTGTGAAGTGATGTGATGTGATGTGATATGTGTACTGGAAAAGTGACTCTATATGTGTGATGTGATGTGATACATGTGTCCGTGCCCGAGTACTTGTATTGATGAACTTTGATGAAGTGTACGTAACTTTGTGATGTAAGCCACCCTGTAAGAGAAGAGGAGTAGCCGGCGCCGCATATGGGCACCAACCTCTCCTTAAATTACATTTATTAAAAAAAAAAACGAGAGAAAACGAAATGTTGTCTTGAGAAAGGTCAGGCTCTGACCGAAACGTCGACAAATAAATGAAACATTACTGAAGTGCTACGTCTCATATTTATATTCATGCGGCAGCCGAAGGTATCTACTTCGCCAAACTATATATATATATATATATATATATATATATATATAACAGAATTGACAATGCGCCTCTTGGAGAACGACGTTTCGGTCGGAGCCCGACCTTTTTCGGTCGGGCTCCGTCCGAAACGTTGACTTAATAAACCGTCGTTCTCTAAGAGGCGCATCGTCAATTCTGTTATAAACTAGCGGCGACCCAAGCTATTTTTGCATATATATATATATATATATATATATATAGATATATAGATAGATAGATAGATAGATAGATAGATAGATAGATAGATAGATAGATAGATAGATAGATACCCATAGAAGCCCGAACCGAGGCAATTTTGTGCCTATAGGAAGCATCCTGAATACCTACGTGTACTCATTTTCGGATCGGTCCCCGTCAATTTGCCTGAGTGAACAAATTCCACGGTTGTGTCCGACGGTCCCGTGCACGCTTTGAAAACCTATTTCAGCAACGGTTCACGCATCTGTTTAGTGTACGAAACCTGCGCCGAACCGCAGACACGAGTGCGTTGCTGCGCCGCGGGTTTCGATTTTGTCGAACAAGCCTAAGTCGATTGCGCCGGAAGGGTCGCATCCCACGTTACCACGTTACATCGATAGGAGCACGAATATACGCCTCACCTGACGTAGTTGATGGTGCTGTGAGCACAGAATGGCTCACTCTGAGAAGCACAAAGGGACTGGTATCGGGACTTGGACAATGCAATCCACTTTAGTATAAGGTTCAATTTACACAAACAGACGGCACGGCAAAGTAGATACGCACCCCAACCACGAGACACGATGAAATCTTACCTCCGATCGTGCAAACCGCTGCTAGCGGCGAACGCGTCAGACGTCGTCCTGTCACAGATCAGGATCTCTACACAATTTTTTCTATGCGCTTTCCGTTCCTTCTGTTCGGTACCCCCCCCCCCCCCCAAAAAAAAATAGAAAATATACAAAATAGGTGAATTACGCACGCGACAACTGCATCTCGGATGCGACGCGCATCTTCGCCATAGTTCTATTAAGTTGCCTGGGCACCACAGTTCGTTTACATTAAATGTAATCGTGCGAAGTCTACAGAACAGGAGCGTCGTAATCTCATCCCGCTCACGTGAAATTTCTGAGGGGCGCAAAGGACGCAATGCACGGTTCGAATGCGTATACAATGGGCCCGTTGTGCAATATTAAGCGGAGAAACACGAGAACATCGTTCCGCCCCGCCCAAGCGAACTTTGGCCCAGCACGCTGACCGGCGACCGCCTAGGAGGAGGAAGAATCACGGGTAATAAGCGACTCCGCCAAAGGGGCGCCAACACGCGCGCACGTTCTAACGTCATGTCATTCTCCTCATCCGATACCGAGACACTAAACTACTACAACACTTTTTACGCAACGGTACAACCATGCAGACGAGAAATAACATCCACTTGTTCATGCCCGATTCATGCCCGATTTCAAGGTAGTTGTCAGATATTCACTATAGAAAACAGTAGGCCAGCTTGCGCTATAGTTCGCACGCGAGTATCTCGACGTTCCCACGACACGCTCATACGAATTAGTAAAAAAACGTCGTACAAATCTCGCCACCGTTAACACTCTGCCACCGCTTCTATATAAGCAGCCGCAGTGGCCGCACCTGCAGACCCGAAACCTTCGTCACTTTTGAACGAGATCGGTCGAAAGCCATCGCAGCTAAGTGCGAGGCCCTTTCACGACAACCACCGTACACAGCTTTAAAGCGACAAGTTACAGCAAAGAGCTGAAGCCTGCTGAAAAGCAACCCATGCTACAAGCACAAACGCTGACTAGTGTCACGGTCAATGTAGCGGGCAATACTCACCGGCCATCGTTGGCGATTTTCGAAGACGTCGCCTGCGACCACCAAGCGTGTGGTGAAAACGAAACTTCGCCTGACTTCCGCGCTTGCCGCGAATGCCGCGAACGAGCGGTCTACGCGGTCACGCGGTGGCAGGAGCAGGGCGAGGCGACTGTGATTGGCTCATCTTTCAAAACAGAAGAGGGCGAAAGGTAAAGCGAGAGAGTAGAGTAACAGCTGCTAGTAGAAGCAGAGTGAGTTACCGAAGTCAACGCTCTTAGCAACTTTCAGTGTGCAAGCTTCTTCCGAGGTGCGCCCAGGCACCGGAAGGCTCTACGTTCGAAAAATCGCCGCAGATGGCGTAAAAATCAACCGCGGCGCGTTCCGGCTTCATGCGCTGGGATTGGATCTACTGACCTCTCTCTACAGTCAAGCTATTTCTATGGAGGTATAGAGGCTAGAAGGTTTTCCTAGTGTCGAGAAAGGCGCGAGCCATATGAAATAGTTTGCTATGCTCCGGCAGATGTCGCTAGCGCCCGCCGGCGGGTGCGCTTTTCGGCGGGCGCTCGCAAGTTCGTAGTGTTTTCCATCGGCCGCTACTTCGGGGTACCTTTTACAAAGGAACGCAAGGACGACACAACAGGGACACAGTCACGTATGAGCTCCCAGCAGTTTTCAAAAATTAACAGGCATGTTAAAACTATTGATGAAATAAAACTTCTGTTTGAGCGAGTTAGGCCACACTTAAAACAGCAGTGCAACGGAGAGAAACGAGACCGCGCGCTTGGGATGTTTCTGTGTAGTTGAACTTCGTCCCTGTTGCGCTGCTGTTTGACCCAGAGTGATGAACGCCACGCAAGCAGCCATAATAAAATGAATCTTTTTTTTTTCTTCAACGAGAAAAGTGACGCCAAAAAGCACGCGCTGACCACTGGTGGCAGGCCCAGTACCACAACCTGGACAAAGTCGTATTTCGTCGACCTTCAACGCCAGGGCAGCATATAACTAGTTGCTTACGCAAAACTCGTCCGTCTTAACACCACGGCAAAACACGCGGCAAGTATGCAAGTTTTCCTGCGTCGCAGCAGCTTCCATGGACGTCGAAAACGCAACGTGCTTCGAGACACGGACGTCACACGGCTCCGTGCCGGTGTGCCATGCGAAGCACAAAGCAGTGGCATCACGTGGAACCTGAATCTTGCTGTGGAATGCCGACGGTAACTCAATTTCCTCAACGGGCGCGGCCTTTGCGGCGTTTCATCTGTGCAGCAGGTCTGTGCTTCGGCGGATTCAGGTGGGTCGTTCAGAGCTCTGCGCTTCGCCGGTGGTATATAGCCGTTGCTCAGCTTTGTTTCTGCTCTTTTTTTTCGGTAGTTGCTTCGTAAAATATGATGGTGCATCAGGAAAAATTGTCCGCG
The DNA here is from genome assembly GCA_013339685.2 of Hyalomma asiaticum. Lineage (NCBI taxonomy): Eukaryota > Metazoa > Arthropoda > Arachnida > Ixodida > Ixodidae > Hyalomma > Hyalomma asiaticum. The sequence continues at coordinate 59,353,387 of CM023487.1, read as the reverse complement.
AACGTCCGTAAGCGCCGGAAGTTCGCGGTCAAGCTCGACAACCTCCCCGTTAACTTCGCGCCTGAACGTTCTCTGAATGAATCGCTGGTCGAAGTGTCGAGAACATACAGTGCAGGTATCCGTGAGCATCGCGTCGTCCCTCTTGATGTTCCGAGCCCATCCCTTCAGGCGAACAGGGTCAGACGAAGCGTGGAACAACGAAACCTTTTCTGTTGACTTGTAACCGCCTTTACAGGGAACAAAACACTGTCCTCTATTTTTCCGAAAGCCTTGTCACGACATCCAGCACGTTACATCGCATCATGTCGTGGCACTGCGGCGTCAACGTAAAGATACCGCGGTAGCCAGGTAAACACTGCCGACACACGTGATACAGCAGACTGGCGACTTTGGTCTGCATTGCTGTGGCTGCTTCGGCACACACCCGCCTATGAGCAGCAGCGCCCCCGTCTACCCGCTCGCCGAGCACCCGAAGTGGTTTCAACGGCGCTTAGGGAAAGGGCGCCCGTTCCCGACACTAGGAAAACCTTTCCAACATCTATAATGGAAGGGCGATCACGTGAGTGGAGACCGCCATTCGCGCTATTGCACTTTCTATGTAGGGGCGCCCTCTTCGGGGCCAAATTTCAGGGCAAAATATTCTTAATGCAGGCGAAGACTGCGTTTTCGCGTAGTTATTACATATAATAAAATAACACTACTCATTACATAGAGTGCTTTTTGCGAGATATTCTGTCACCTGTCTTTTATTAACCGATTTTTGTTTTCGCTGACTCCTTCAATGTGAACAGCGCATCGACATCAGTATTTTTCAATTCGAAATATGCGGCGGCAGATATGCAACGGTTCACGGCGTTCGGGGGTTCTGGTAACCCGCGCTGTTTTGTCTCGTTCTAAAGTTTCCTTGAAAGTTAGGAAGTATACTCTTTTAATCGCTGCTTCCTACCGGCAGCATACGTTAGAACGTGCTTGTTTTGGGCAGTTTAAACGCTTCCGAGGAGCGCAGTCAGCGGCCTGCAGTGGAAAGTAGCCACCCTTGAAATTCCGGCAGGACGAACACTCGTTTCAAGGCTCGAGCACGTACGCACCGGTGAGTATAAACCCATTGCTTCTGTTTGTTAGCGTTGGTTATGCGTTTCAAACGGCAACGACGGACTATAATTGTAAACATTCCAGGGTGTCGTGCTCTGAGACCGAAAAAGCAAGATTTCGCTTAGGCGACGCGACTTCCCTGAGGGCCGAATTTTTTTAGAGAACAGAAATGCATCCTGGAAATTTATTGCTTGGCAGCGGACGTTGTATTTACACAAAGGCGGCCACAGCGATAGATGGGGTTACATGGAATACACTGCGCCTGCGGCACATGTTCGTACGTACGAGTTTGCAAGAGCCGCATGTCAAAAGCAAGGTTAGAGGTGTTTTACTTGGACGGTGTCTTTTGCACATTATTTTGCAACAGTCCTTTTCTTGAATACATTTAGTGTGGAGTGCTCACAGAATGAAATGCAACATGTAAACACTGATCGGTGCCAAATGCGCGCATACTCGATATGACCATGGCATCTAACTTGGAATGGCGGTTCGATGGGTCACAAAGTGACGAAGGTACAAACAGAAGTATGTGCGTTACGTAACCCAAAATTTTGGCGCTTCGATCCATGAGTACTGTGCATAATTCGAGTGTACTTTTGGTTTATTGTAAGAAACCAGCATGTTATACAAGGATATGCTTGCGTTTTTATTTTTTTACAGTCTCCTGGACCTCTCTGCCATACCCTGTCATTCATATCACACATGGTCGCATTGCATCACAATGGGCAAGGCACTTGATACCTGACACGGCTAAAGAAGCTACTTCCAGCACTGCAACAACCTTTATTAGGTATGTTTTCCTGTATGTGCAACAAATGGCAGTTTAATGAATTTCTGTGTATAATTTTGCGAAATCATGCTTCACACATTATGCTTCTCAGTCACTGATGAATTGATGGCTTGTTTCTTTTCAGAAATGCCATGCAACGACAGGATAACTGCCGTCGAAAGTAGACTCTGCAAACACGGTGAAATATTTGGATGTCTACAGACGTTCATCTTGGACCCCATGCCTCTGGTGCTGTCTGTACTTATCGACGGCTCATCAGGCATCTTCTGAAGGTGTACTCATGGTCGTCCACAAGTATTAGCTGCCTACTGTTCTATATATTTTACAGTACGCTAATGCTTTAACACGACCTATGTACAGTAGTTTTATCACATGTCGTACTGATAATTGAGACAACACATGTTCCAGCTTTGGCAGCTCCATTTTGGTGAGGTGAATTGCAAGCAGAGGCATGTACTTGGACCGTCCATAAGGAGGCCCGTGTGATAAAATTTAATCTGGAGTCTCCCACTATGACGTCGTTCATAATCGTACCCTGGTTGTAATCATAAAGCCCCAGAAATATTCCGGTTCAATGCCGGCTGTGACGGTCACATTTTTGAGAGGTGAAAATGCTAGAGGCCCACGCGCTATGCATTTTCAGACCATGTTAAAAAAACCAAGTGGTCAATATTTCTTTAACCCTCCACTGCAGGCGTGCCTCAATCATATTGTGACGGAGACGCAAGAGTGATGAAATGATTATTTACAGTGTTGGCGGAACCGACAAAATGGCTGAAGGCACACACGCGCGCAAGCGTCAAGAACACTCGTCGTCGTTCTCACTTCGTATGGTTCCACACTTGTCCTCGCGGCACCGCTTCGTAACATCACCCTCCCGCGTACGGAAGCGCCGTCACGGCGCTTGCGAAGACGACGAGAAACTAGCAGAGCAGTACGGCTTGAGTCGTGAAACGTGAACAACCTCGGTCTGCTGCGAGGAGGTCGAAGAGGCGGGGGCGAGTGGCGCTATCTCGTAGTTGACGTCACTAAGCTGTCGCAGAACTTTGTAGGGGCCGGTATAACGGGAGAGGAGCTTTTCGGACAACCCGACGTGGCGACGTGGTGACCAGAGGAGAACGAGAGAGCCCGGCGAGAACTGGACACTCCTATGCTGGTTGTCGTAACGAACTTTTTGGTGTTCTTGTGACGAGGAAAGGCGATCGTGGGCAAGTTGACGAGCGGCACGGGCTTGAGTAATGGCCCCGCTGGCGTACTCAGTCAACGGTGCAGGAGAAGGAAGGATTGTGTCAAATGGTAACTTGGGGTGCCTGCCGAATAGTAGGTAAAATGGTGAAAAACCAGCGGTATCATGTCGGGACGAATTGTACGCAAAGGTAATGAATGGGAGTGCTTTGTCCCAGTCGCGGTGGTCAGGTGAAACGTACATTGATAACATCTGAGTGAGCGTTCGGTTGAGGCGTTCAGTCAGTCCGTTCGTCTGCGGATGATAAGCGGTGGCAAGCTGGTGTTCAGTGGAGCACGCACGGAGGATGTCATCGACGACACGTGAAAGAAAATATCTCCCGCGATCGGTAAGTAGCTGACGAGGAGCGCCATGCTGAAGAATGATGTCATACAAGAGAAAGTCGGCGACATCAGTGGAAGAACTGGTTGGCAACGCCCGGGTGATGGCAAAGCGGGTGGCATAATCTGTTGCGACGGCAACCCATTTGTTTCCAGAAATGGACGTAGGAAATGGGCCTAGCAGGTCCAGGCCAACACGCGAGAACGGTTCTAGAGGTATGTCGATAGGGTGTAGGAGGCCGTACGGAAGGGCAGAAGGGCGCTTGCGGCGTTGGCACTGGTCACAAGCAGCGACATAACGTACCACAGAGCGATACATGCCAGGCCAGAAAAAACGACGCCGCACGCGATCGTACGTGCGGGAGACACCTAGGTGGCCAGCTGTGGGTACGTCGTGAAGTTGGTGAAGAACACTGGATCGTAGATGTTGAGGTAAGACAAGCAGAAGTTCCGGGCCATTGGGGCTGAAGCTACGACGATACAGGATGTTGTCGTGCAATTCGAACAAGCGAAGAGAAGGGTCTGGTGCTGAAGACGTTAGACTGTCGATGATGGATCGTAACGAGGCGTCTCGTTGCTGTTCGCTGCGGATGTCGCCCAAAGCACGAATGGAGAGTACGCAGGTGTCTGAGTCAGGATCAACGACGTCGGGAGCATCAACTGGGTGACGTGATAAACAGTCTGCATCTTGGTGCAGTCGTCCCGACTTGTGATGCACAGTAAACGAGTATTCCTGGAGTCGAAGTGCCCATCGAGCGAGACGGCCAGTCGGGTCCTTGAGTGACGAGAGCCAGCAAAGGGCGTGGTGGTCGGTAACGACGGTAAATGTGCGACCATACAAATAAGGTCTAAATTTGGTCACTGCCCACACCAAAGCCAGGCATTCACGCTCAGTTATTGAGAACTTCTGTTCCGAGGTCGAAAGAAGACGGCTGGCATAGGCGATTACTCTGTCCTTACCGTGCTGTTTTTGGCCAAGGACAGCGCCTATTCCGTGGCCACTAGCATCAGTTCGAAGTTCTGTGGGCGACGAGGGATCGAAATGGGCCAGTATTGGTGGCGTAATGAGCAAATGAATGAGGGCAGAAAAGGAGTCTGCCTGCTCTAGGCCCCATATGAAGGGAACGTCCTTTTTCAAAAGATCAGTAAGTGGTCGGGCTATGTCCGCGAAGTTTCGAACAAAGCGACGGAAGTATGAACATAGCCCCACGAAACTTCGGACGTCCTTGGTTGAGCACGGCACAGGAAATTCCCTCACAGCCCGCACCTTATCGGGATCCGGTTGAACACCCGCAGGACTCACAAGGTGTCCAAGTATAGTGAGCTGGCGCCGTCCGAAACGACACTTGGCGGAGTTGAGCTGGAGACCGGCTCTGCGAAAGACATCAAGAACGGCCGACAGACGTCGGAGGTGGCTGTCAAACGTAGGTGAGTAGACGATGACGTCGTCCAGGTAACACAAGCAGATGGACCACTTATATCCTCGAAGCAAGGAGTCCATCATGCGTTCAAAAGTTGCTGGGGCGTTACAAAGTCCAAACGGCATGACCTTGAACTGGTAAAGACCATCGGGCGTGACGAATGCAGTTTTCTCGCGGTCCATGGGGTCGACTGAGATTTGCCAGTAGCCGGACCGAAGGTCGATGGATGAAAAGTATTGGGCTCCGTGAAGGCAATCGAGGGCGTCATCGATGCGAGGTAAAGGATAGACGTCTTTATGGGTCACTTTGTTTAAACTGCGATAATCGACGCAGAAGCGCCATGTGCCATCCTTCTTCTTAACAAGGACAACCGGGGAGGCCCACGGACTAGATGAAGGCTCTATGACGTCTTTAGCAAGCATTTTATCTACTTCACCCTGGATGACTTGACGTTCTTCTTGAGAGACGCGGTAAGGTCGTCGGCGTACAGGATGTGCGTCACCAGTGTGGATGCGGTGAGCTACAACAGATGTTTGGCCTAGGGAGCGGCCATCAAAGTCAAAGATGTCACGATAGGACACAAGCACGCGATGGAGATCAGTAGCTTGCGATGGGGTGAGATCAGGAGCGATCATCTCGGAAATGCCGTCGGCTGGCGAAAGAGCGACGGGGTTGTCATCCGGGGAACGTAACATAACGTCAGCGTCCAAAATCGCAACCTCGCAATTCTCCAGCGCAGAGATGGTGGCCAACGCTATGCCTTGCGGAATAACTTGAGCCAGCAGACTCACGTTGAGTATGGGAACAATCGCTTGATTGTTAGTCACGGAAACAATGGTGTGCGCAAAGGCGACGTCGCGGTCCAACAGTACGTCCACAATAGGCGACAAGAGGTAGTCACCATCGGTCACGTCGCGTGAGGAAGTCAAGCTGACGTATTTAACGGCTTGAGGCGGCAAACGGACATGATGGCGAGAGCACAAACGCGGAGGTAGGTCGGCCGGAAGATCAGAAAGCTGTGGCAACTCAAGTTGAAGAGCGCCGGTTGAGCAATCAATGAGCGCAGAGTGAGCAGACAGAAAATCCAAGCCGAGGATCAGATCATGAGGGCACTGCTCTAGGACGGCAAATTCTACGGAAGTAGGACGACCAGCAATACAAACACGGGCGGTGCACATCCCAAGCACGGCAGGAGTGCCTCCATCAGCGACACGGAGTGTGCGGGAAGATGCAGGCGTGAGCACTTTATGCAAGCGGCGGCGAAGGTTGGCACTCATTACGGAAATTTGCGCTCCAGTATCTATAAGGGCAGAAACAGTCACACCATCCGCAACAACTTCTAACAAGCTTCGGTTAGTCGGCAGCGTGAAGAGAGGATTTGCGGAGGAAGTCGTCAATGCAGCGTCACCTCCCGGCGCTGCACTGTTTAGTTTTGGCACGTGAAAGCCGCAAGAAAACACCAGAAATTGTTACTTATAATAGAAATGAAGATGAGGGCAGTGGGCGGATACGAGTGCTTCGAATATTTTTAATGCCTTGTGAGACATTCTATGAAGTGTGATTTCTTCTTGTCATAATTAGCTGCATTCAAATCGTAAAGCTCAGAAACAAAATAGGCCGACGCATTAGAAGGCGGCACTCACCTTTGCATATATGTTCCGCAGGATCTTGTTAAAATTATTTACAGCCAAAAAACAAATTGTTAATGCGATGAGCACTACTTGCAGTGAAAGAAGCATGTTAACATCCTCATAAGCCAACTTGTGTTCGTAGGATGCCCCGTCTTCTTTTATAGCAAAGCAGAATAATTTGTTTAAGCTACCTACTTCTGCTATCAGCAACTAAATTAACGTTCCCTCTTTATAGTGCCTGCCTTTATCAATTCCAATGGCCTATGAAGCCAATGGAACAAAGTCGAGGAAATCGAGAAGCTAGTGAAAGAAAACATGAATTTGACGTATGCACAATGATATTAAGAAATTGAAAGCTGCAGCTCCTAAAACTGACAGGGAAAACAGGTATTTGTATTGTGTTGAAGCATAATATAATGAAAAATGAATTACGCAGTAACAACAAACGCATGGAAAATACACGACCTTTATTGCTCCATCACTGGCACAAATTCACACGATGCCCGTACTAAAGTGCACAATTTTGTCGAGAGAGATTCAGCATCGGCGATGGCTTGTGCATTAACTTAGCAATACCACTTTGCTCTTTCCTCGCCATGTCACCGATTACGCACCGCGTACTTATATGGAGATCGGGACTACCTCGAAAACGCCTGTATAGCTGCTAGGAAACAGTAACTACAGGATAAAACGCTTGTCTGAGTGCTATCTGCCAGAATAAAACGGCGCTGAACAATGAAATTATTTGTATGGAGAAAGTGAATGCCGCTTTCTTCAATTTCTCCGTACATATATGCCAGTGTTCCGCGCGGTTATAGACGAGTTGAAGCGCACTCAGCATGCATGATAGGCTTCGTTTGGAGTTGACTGCGAATTGTTAGCTCATGTACATATGTACTGTCATTGCTTGTACCAGCTTTCGCACTCTCAATAAACGATGCAAACCTTACTTCATTGACGCTGTTTTTGCCAGTCGAGGCCTGTTCTGGCACCTGGCGATAAGCTACATTATTTGTGTACGAAATGCGGAACATGAAAGTGCTACTAACTCCCCGCGTTTTGTTTTTTCTCTTTGCTGGATCCGCGGCTCCCATACGCTTTCGAAACGTGAAGCAAGAAAAGTTGCTCCGCGGTTCGAAAGCGCATGGAAGCCGCAGATCCAGCGAAGAGAAAAACCAAAACACGGAGAACTAGTAGCGCGACCCACGCAAAGCAAGCAAAAATGCGAATTTTATAATGATGATGATAGTACAGGATGCGCCATCTTTGCTCGCGCTATTGCAGTTTACTACGCCACCGGTACTTTTATTTTCGTTCACCTGCCAAAGGTACAGTTTGTCAAAGGTACAGGTTGGTATAAGTGTTCTGTGGCGCGCTCGGAAAAGCGCTCCCCTTCGTTTCCACTCGCGACGTGGCGCTAACGTCGCTGTCGGTTCATGTCGGACCGACGAGCAAGTGCATGGCCACAGTCCACAGTTGCCTCGCGCCATCACGTGCTCTCGACCTGGAAAGGAACAAACAGAATTTATATTTGCCTTACATTCTTTAGCTGGTAGCATAAAAAGTTGACTGCCATAGCTTTGCCGCAGTTAGCTTCAACGGCGACAGCAACAGCAAAAAAATTTACAGCATATCCACGGAGTGAATGATGATGAGTGGGCGAAGCTCCGGAGGTTCATCGTAGATCGTGCCGAGATCCAGATTAATTTAGTTAACGCGCACGCTGCGAATCCCCATGGTTCAACTACGCACAAGTGAAATATCCCACCGGCACTTCATTGCAAGTCAAGATCTAGTGCCTATATATATATATATATATATATATATATATATATATATATATATATATATATATATATATATATATATGGGTGGCCGGTGAACAGTTCTCCAGCGCGAGCAGTCGGTATTTTTCAATCAAGAAACTCGCTAGAAGACGCTGCCTGCATCAAGCTTGTCTCTCGCGGGTGAGGGCGCGTTCTCCTTCTTTGCGAGCTGGTAGCGCGTTCATCGAAGAAAGAGCGTTTCCATAGTCAACGCGCGCCTTTCGCTCTCTGTGTCTCTCTCTCTCTCACAACTCAGGCGCCGGGAGGCACGCGCCGAGGGCGCGCCTCCCACACGCGCCCTCTATAGTAGCGCGTTCCTAGTAGGTAACGCGCTACTATACAACGGACGGACAGACCCAAACGTTAAAGAGCTTCGCCCCTAAAACGCGTTGAAAAAACATTGCGGGATCCTCTGGCGTTAGCTACAGCAGCAAGCTTCCTCGTGGATGATGATTTGCAGCGGTCGTTCGTTGGATTCGCGTTTTATATTTATTATTTTTTTGAGAAAGGATGAGCGAATAACTTAGGAGAATTCTATCGATACCCTTTTCCGTTATGCACGCACAAGATCTCCGCACACTGTCACCGACACACGGATCACCGCGAAGACGCAAGCATTTCGCGGTCACTTACACTGTGTTTATTTCAGTGTACAACGAAGGAACCTCAACGTAGTTACACTTGGCCGGTACAGCGAGGAGGTTTCGGCTACACAGTACGAGCTTTTGTTACTTAAACATTACACGAATGCGACTCGAATGTAAATGTTAAAAGCAAAAACGCATGCGTTACTTAGCCCTAAAGATTAGATTTTCAATCCTTGAGAACAGTGCATCAATAGAGAGCACTCGTCTAAGAAAATGAGACGAAGGCGGGCTCTGTCGTACTATGTACTCGTATGATCACCGCGAGCCTTGTTCATTAAAGGAATCATCGATTGGTCCGAAAAGTCGAAATCAATAAAGCGGTAGAAAAAATGCCACACAATCACGCAACACCGCTGGCACTTTGCAGCTGGATATACTCCAGCAAACATGTCCTTAAATTGCCAGGTAAACTTACAAGTACGCCATTCGCCAAAACAACATGATATTACATGAGCTCCTCCATCATTGCCTTGTACTGAGAAGAAGGATGCAGTACGCTACAGTGATGTACTGTTCTACACCAGGACCCCGTCTCTAACACTATCTCAAGTCAAGCTGTATGCATTATAGTGTAATGAGAGCTTTAATTATAACAAATTACTTTGTTACATGTAATAAGCATGCACTACACTAACCTCGAATTCAACGGACTACGGAATGTCGGCTGCAAGCGAAGACAACGTGTACGTAACAGCGGCTGAGTAGCGTTCAAATGATGTAACGCAACTATGGAAAGGACGAAAATACAGGAAGAGTTTATAACTGTGAAGTTCATGCGTTTGCTCAATGGAAAAAAAGAAAGAGCTTTCTTGGTGTGGCCCTTATGCACGAGAAGTTAAGCCTCGCGCCCTGCTGCGTGCAGGAGTTTCCCGCTGCTTAAAAAAAGGACGCTGAATTTTGCGAATGTTGAGCACAATGCAATTTGAGCTTGATTGAAGGAAAATCCTCATTTTGAAAATATTATTGCGAGGCCCGAGGTCACCTGGTAACAAAAAATAAAGAAAATAGTGAATCTTTAACTAGCGGCGCAAGGCTTAGCTAACTAGTGGCGCAAGGCTTGAACAAGGCTTAACGAACCTAATGGGCACTTCGCTGCTCAGGATTTGTCTCCAGCAAACCCACATTTTCGTCTGGGTCCGAGGCTTCGGGAAACGCCTAAACATGCACATGCAACATTTGCGCCCACCAGCTGCAGTTTTGCCAGTGCAGTAGTGAGCTGAGGGCACGAGCGCAAGAGTAAAAAGAAGCGCACGTGCGAACGCCGCACATCGGGCATGTTGCATAGAATTGCAAGCGCATTCCCTGGGGACCAGAACTAAAGATCATGGTAGTTTTTCAATCCGCTGGCTGCCTTTATGATATGAATAAGAGCTCCGCTGTTATAAAAACAGAAAGACCTTTTCGTCTTGTATGTATGAAGCCAGCTGCTTAATTCACATGCGACAGACGTGAAATAAACAACCACAAACAGCGAAAATTTGCCATCGCAAGGAACAGTTGTGTAGCCATACCTCCCGGTACAGACTAAGTGCAACTAGGTTGGCTTTCCATGTTTGTACACTGAAACAAATGTCGTGTAAGCGACCGCATAGTGATCGCGTCATCGTGGTGATCGTGGACGTCATCGTGGACGTCGGTCACAGAGCGCGGAGATCGCAGTAAGAGAAAAGGGTACCAATATAATCTTTAGTTTAGCCACTGATCCTTTCTCAAAGAATACACAACGCGAAACCTACGAATGAACGCTTTAAATCATAATCCGCGACTAAGCGAGCAACGCGAGAGTATCTGGCAATCTTGCTTCGACGCCCTTTTTCATGTTACTGTCACCGCTGAAGTTAACTGTGCCTTAGCTATATGCCAGTCAACTTTTTACGCAACAGCTAAAGAAAGTAAGGAAAATATAAATTCTGCTTGCTCCTTTCCAGGTCAAAAACGCGCGAAGCTTGGCGCGACGCAACTGGGGCCGCTCACTCGCGAGTCGGACCGACTGCGACTGCGGCGCCACGTCGCGAATGGAATCGAAAAGGGGCTGCATCTCCGTACGTGCCTCGGGGTAACCTTACTGGAAGACTCTTCACAGCGTCGACTGCGGCAACCATGAACTTTTTTTCTCCCTCCATACCCACGCTGCCACTGAATACTAGCATATATGTCTAACCTCGCACTCAACCTTCCGCCGTCTTTCTGTTTGAGCCAATCACAATCGCCTAGACCTGCTCCTGCCGCCGCGTGAGCGCATCGCTGGCGTCGTTGACAGATCCACGCATCCGATACCCGTGTTCTCCGCAAGCGCGGAAGCCAGGAAAAGTTTCGTTTTCAACACAGCACATTGCGGCTACACGCGACGTCCTCGAAAATTGCCAACGATGGCCTGTGAGTATTGCTCGCTCCTTTGACCTTGACAGTCGTCAGCGTTTGTGCTTGTAGCATCGGCTGCTTTCCAGCAGGCTTCAGCTCCTTACCGTAACTTGTCGCGTTGAAACGGTGTACGGACGAACGGCGCTAATCGCGAAGCACGCTCGCACACGGCTGTGGTGGTTTTCGACCGATCGCTCAATAGTGACGAAGTTCTCGGGTCTGTGGTGGGGCCTATGCCTCTGCTTATTTACAAGAGATGGCAGAGTTATCGGTGGTGAGATTTGCACGACGTTTTTTTTTTTACTAATTCGTATAGCTTAATGTCATGCTTTTAGGCGAGGAAGGCATGACATTAAACGTACGCACGTGGTGGCGTGCCTTTCCCCGAGTCGCGTACCCGTGATTCTTCCCCCTCCTAGGCGGTCCACGAGCAGCGCGCTGGGTCAAAGTTCGCTTCGGCGCGACGGAACGTTGTTCTCGTGTTTCTTCTATCGTTTCTCCGCTTAATATAGCACAACGGGCCCGACGTATACGCATTGCATCCTTTGCGGCCTTCATAAGTTTTACGCAAGGGGGATTGAGATTACGAAGCTCCTGTTCTGTATGACATCGCACAAGTACGTTTTATGTACTGAAAGTGAGGTGACCAGGCAGCTTAATAGAACTATCGCGGAGATGTTCGTCGCATCCAAGATGCACTTGTCGCACGTTGTAATTCACCGTAATTTCTTTTTTTTCTTTTTTTTTTGTGGAACAAACAGATAGATGACAAACGGAAAACTAAGAGAGAAAGTGTACAGATCGTGAACTGTGACAGTGCGACGTTTGACGGTTTCGCGGCTCTTTTGGTTTTCCACGATAAGATCCAAGATTGCACCGTGTCTCGTAGTTGCGGTGTGTGTCGGTGTGTCGTGCCGTCTGTTTCTTCAGTACCGGTAGACCGGTACTTCAGACCGGTACGGGGACTTGGACTGCATTGTCCAAGTCTCCGTACCGGTCTCTTCAATTAGTGCTTCTGGAAGTGGGCCATCCTCTGGTAACAACTGTTGCACCGACTGCCGGTGGCAACGTCAGACGCGGTGTAGTCATGCGTATATGGATGTAATGTGATTCGCTGCAGATGCGCTCCATACGGGGAAAGCGGCTCGGCTCGTTGGACAAAAGCGAGACCCACGGCCCAGCAATGCTCTCGTGCCTTGGCGCAGTGTGGGCTGCCCCGCTCACTATGCAAATGCATGAGCCGTTGCTTAAATAGTTCTTCGCGGAGTGCCCGGGACCTTCGGGCAGGACCGCGCAATGCGTTTTGTTAGCCAAGTCGACTAGGACCGATCACCATCACCTTGGGGGTGCTGTCCAAACAGCACTTCGCGAGGTCCTCAAAATGCTGCCACACAAAATTGCCACACAAAATTGCAATTATATATATATATAATTGTGCTGCCGTTTGTCTTTCAGTAAGATCGGAGTTCGAGAATCGCGGCGGTGTGCTTTGCAAACTGTGTTGGGCTCAGCAGCTCTATGAGACGTAGCTCATTACTGACATATGTTATTATTGCTTTGCTCTGCAGACTGCGTGAACTGTCGCGCCAAACTACCAGAGGCGACGGGCGCCGAAGTACAGCATCCCGTGAGTGGATGTTCTCATGATTATCGTTCCTGTTTTATGGCTGTGTCTTCATGTCGCAGTTAGTGCTATTCTTGTCGCTTATTTGGCAACATTTGCTGGCTGATATTTATTCACATGTTTCATGCGCACGAACTGTTCCCTCCAAAAGAAGACGTGGAAGTTTGTTGTGCTGATCAAGAGATGTTCTAACTAGGCTTAGACCCTCGCATTCCTAAAAAGGTATAAGCACCCACCGTAATTCCCTGTTTGCGCCCGGAAAACAAACCCTCAGCTTGCACCGATGTTAGCGGCATATACCTCACAAGCACTCGACGATCCCGTAGCGTCAGACCCACTTAGCACGTCTATCGGCCAATGCATTCAACCGTTTCGCCATCTTTCTATTCCCCCTTCCCTTTCCCCCGGTGTAGGGTAGCCAACCGGACGCCTTTCTGGTTAACCTGCCTGCCTTTCTGCTTTCCCTTTCCTTCCTTTCTTCGCCACGTAATACGCGGAAATTTCGTCCGAGAGAAATGAAAGTGTCAAATGAGCTTTGTGAGCGACAGATTCGTAAATGGGCTCTAAGAACTGTAGCGACAGTTTCCTCAACGCCCCAAGTGAACCGGACATCTCCGAGTGGATGTGGCACCCAAGCATTTATTATTTAATCGAGGAAGCGAAAAATGTGCCGTGACTCGTAAGCACAGAAATAGTCGTCCTCTTCTTCGATTTATCCATCGTCATCGTCATCATCGCCCCTGCACTCTGATCCTTGGAAAAAGGATCAATGTGCAGCTGGAAATCACTCTAACTCATGTTGTGAGCACGCGTGGGTAAAGTGTCTAGGTAGTCTTCATAAGTATAGCAGCACAAATACAAAAGACAGGGACAAGAAAGACACGGAACATAGTGTTCCGTCCCATGTACTCCTGGTCCTTGTCACTGTTCCTTGTCTTCCTGGTCGTTGTCACTTGTATTTATGCTGTTATAGTTATGAAGATATGCATCACCAACTAGCCTACCAACAATCCCTACTGAAGGCCTTGGGAGGGAAAGGTCGCGCAAGCTGCTGTGTATTCTGCGTGATATATACACTTTGGAACACTCATGCGCTACCGCAGCGTTTACTGCAAGGGCGGCTTCGCAGACTTAGCGTGCACCTTTTCGTGTTGCAAGAAAGGCGTGCGCTCTCTAGGATTTCCATCAGTGCCGTTTTAGGATGGGACAGAAACGTCTCGCGGCAAACTGCAACAGTAACGCGTGCTGCAATGTCGAGCTGATCACTTTCAAAGTTCCCAGTGGCCCGGTGAAGTTGGAGTTGTGGGCTCGTTCAGTGCGAAGGAAAGATGGTGAGCTCAAGCCCCGTGACTTGTTTTCGAGAAGCATTTCTCAAGACAGTGTAATGGAGGTGGAGGCGATGTTAAGGCGATCTTGCTGGTGAAGCCCCTCTCGACAAAGGGAAATGGCCTGTTTTGTCACTATATGCCATGCCGTCAATATTTCCGCTCTGTCTCAGCTACCTCTCCCCTGTGCGCAATAGAAAGAAAAAGCTAAAGGAGAAAAGAGTTGGCCCATTGAGCCCGACATGAAGTGTGGAGAGCGTGCAAAGGCAGAGACTTGGGTGGTTCAAGACACAAGTATGCTCGCTGCTTGCCACGACGGGGAGAATGAGATGGTGCGTAATCTCCCTTTGCCATGAGTCCTATGCCTTGAACAATAAGCAAACAACGTCGTGTGTGTGTTTGAAAGACAGGAAACGACACTGTACCGATATTTCTGATGGCGACCTAACCAACGGAGCTCGAGATATCGAAGAACTATAAATTTCGCGTTCGAGAAAAATGTACTCTGCGGGCAATTGGGTAAATGCTGTGTATGCGGCAGTTTCTTTTCCTCGTTGGACTGTCAAATAATTTGCATTCTCCGAGGGCGCGCAAGGAACACATCAATTACGGTGAATCGGCGCCGGTTGTCCTCGAAACTTTGAATCGGCAAGCTTTTGCGGAGAGCGTGATGCGAATGAATGAAAACTTTATTTGTCCCTTTTAAAGGGAAGGGGCAGAGGGTTAGAGGGTGGGGGGAGCAGCTATTTGAAGTAGGCCTCCTCCACCCTCTCAGCCCACTCCAGGATTGCCTCCTGAATGTTAGGCCTCGAGCTGCGCAAGGCATCCTCCCACTGCTCCTCAGAAGAAATGATTTCTTTTAAGGGAAGCTGGAAGGGGGCTCATAGGACACCCTCACATGATGTGGTCTAAGTCTGCTCGAACACGTACACAGAATGCAAGCATTTCTCTTTCTCCGCGAGCCGACTCGCAAGACAGAGGGCGCATCGGCGCCGTGCCCGAAGGCGTGGCCTTAACCAAGCCGCCCCAACGAGCGCTGTTTCGCCTGCTCAAGAGTTCTGGTATAGGGGCTCTGGCATAGGGAATATAAAGTTCTCATAAGAAAATGATCAGCGAGGGGGACGAGACCCTGGATTTCGCTTCAACAATGGAAGAGGCCTTTACGCAGAACGCACTGAAGGCTTTAAAGGGCAACTCCGGCGGTTTGTTCACGATGTTCTGATATGAATGTTTTCCAGTGGTACTCGTAGTCCTGTAACAGCCAGGGTGGTTCCGTTTGCTCAAAAACGCACTAATCATTTGAAATAGCCTACTAAAATTCGTGTTCGAACCGAAACGGGTACATGCTTCATGCAGTGTGCGCGATGACGTCAAAACCTCTCTGCCATCAGGAATATGGTGCTGGTGCCAGAAAAATGCCAATGACGAGGTTATCCGACGATGTACTGCGTTATGGCAGCTTTTCTGAACATGACAGCGATGATTTCAACGCTAAAGTATCATTGTCTTGCTTTTAACGGCGCGCTGGCTGAGGTAGGCAGCATTGAAGGTGATGACGCCAAAAACACGGGGTTGCCCGCGTGGGAATCCGTTGAATAGTTTTAAAATTCATTTGCAGGAAAAGTAAATGACTTACAAGCGCCTGCCTTGGCAGATATTATAGTATCGGGGGAATATATATTGGAAATTTCATTGAGATCAGTTGACACTGAAAAACCGCCGGACTTGCCCTTTAAATGTGAGTTAAGTCCACCGCAATGGTTTCGTGGTTATGGTACTTCACTGCCGACCCGAAACACGCTGGTTAGATCCCGGCCGCGACGGTCGCACTTACTCTGGAGGTGAGAATGGTAAAAGCCCGTGTACACGTGTGCTGTGCGTTAACGGTGCACGTTAAAGAACCCCTGGTGGTGAAAATCTCCAGATAATTTCGCTACGGCGTACCCCATATGCTGGTTTTGCCGCGTAAAAGGACAGCAAAATTATTAATCAGGAGATGGCTACACCTACATGCGTGCACATACACATATGTGGCAATAGCTAAGAGATTGCCGCGCGTTCGTTAGAACATCGGCACTCTGTTTAAATTTTTTCAGTATATCGTTGTTTCAAGGTGGAGTTCGATAACGGAAGTTATGGTTGCCAATGTTGAAAAGTGTCAATCTTGAAATGTAATGGGACATTTCTGTGATCAGCAATAAGAAATTCGGAAGCTGCGGACACAATAATTGGAGCGTAGGCACAGCTAATGAAATAACGTGCGATTACGTATGTTCGCGGTGTGCAAACAAATGCAAGAGTGAATATCCTACACTGTGAGTAACAGTACAATAAAACTACAACCATAGTTAAGTACAGTGATCTGTATAGCACTTTCTCAAGCATGAGCTGCGCTTACAGGCACATGGAGAGATCCATAGCTTTAGCTTGGCACTAAGGTACAGAGATTCGTGTACTTCCCGGCATCTAAAAGCTAAAATGTGACTGAGCTAAAAGAAAGAAGACAAAAAGAAACACGTTAAGATGTGCCGATTAAAGAGAATTGTAGAGAGGACAAGAAGTAAAAATAAAATGGTGGTAACGTGGCCTTACACATTAAGGTTACATTGGCGAAAGAAAATAGCTATACGAATTTTTTTTCGGCGCATGTACAGAGGTTTCCTTTTCAAGCCTCGATCTCATGTCTTTCCGGCACATAAGTTGCAGTTGGCCCAGCTGTCCCTTCTACACCAACCTGTAGCATCACAGGACATTATTTGCGCAGCCACTTGCAGCTAAGGCCCCAGCAATAGGACAGGCGCGAATTCGGGTGTTCCCTTTTGAAGCGGACGGCACTGTATACACTCGATGCCAAGCGAGTCAAAAAGGTGTAATGCCAAACCGCGCTTGTCGCGATTCCGGCCCACAAAGCTAAAGGAAGTATTCGTAGTCAGCTCAGTAATCACCAATACAACCGCTGCAGAACGTCCGCACGATATCCCCAGATCCTGGGAATACACGGTACCGCAGCCACAGGGCTGCTCTAACGTGTAGGTGTGTGAAAGCACTCGCGCAGCTTTGTTTGATTAATTTGTGCAGTTTAACACCCCAAAATCAGCTCTGATTATGACAGACGCCGTAGTGGAGGTCTCCGGAAATGTTGACTACCTGCGGTTCTTTAACGTGCACTGGCATCGCACAGCACACGGGCCTCAACATTTCGCCTCCATCGAAATGCAGCCGCCGCAGCCGGGATTTGATCCCGCGACCTCCGGACCTGCAGCCGAGTGACATAACCACTAGACCACCGTGGCGGGCGCAGCTTTGTTTTCAGGAAATATAAAAGCGATATGTATCGCACATGTGAAAAGAGCGGGGGTTGAGAGGGAGGACGACGGGTTGCCTTTCTTCCAGGTACACACGTTGTCTTCACAGACCATACGGGTTTAAATTTTCTTCCTTAAGCTTTGCCCACGTTTGGTCGTAGTGGTTAGTAGAGGATGCAGGAACACGGCTGTAGGCAACGCGGTACGATGGTCACGGTGCTGCACACATTGGATGCCAAGGGGCCAGTCATCGGAATGATGGAGCGTGAGAATTTAAAGTGGAGTCGGCGGTGGTGAAAACCGATGCCGTCGAGACGACCGCGCTCAGTGACTGAAGATTCCTCGTACTAGAATACAGCCGATGTGCGGCAGAAGTTTGATGATGGTTATTTCCAGGCTGCATGTCACGACACTGATTAAAGTTAGACGACAGAGCATATTATCATAATAGTAACCAAAGAAATCGCTCTTCGGCTGAATTAAATACTGCACTATACTTTCTGCCCTCGGGGAATGTCGTGCCGAGAAGTATACTGGCAGAGAGCAAACTCAGGGAAATCTGGTACGTTCGATGCGAAGCGTGCAAATGTGTAGAAAAGAATACTGATATGCTTACCCGAACAAGGCAGAAGAAAAATAAATACACAAACGAAATTTCTACGATGATACAATTTGTGCGACGATGATACTAGTGTTTTTGCTACTTATAGAACCCTACAAAACAAAGCCACAAAACTGCGCAAATCAGTCGTAGGGACTCCTGTGAACATATGGGCTAATATCATTGCTACGCAAGCACCGGGGAATTTACCTTTCGGTTTCAGACACAGCTGGAAAGCGCCCGCTCTTCTTTCAGCACAGGACGTCGCGTATGGCACCGACTAAGTCTCTTGAGGCAGAAATTACATTACATGATTTCATCAATACGCCAAGATCATCTGCCACGCTTTATTTGTTCGTTTTGAATTCAACCAAATAAAGAAAACATGCGCATATCTCTCAATGAGCAACGAAACAAGCCAAGGGACTGTCATTTTTATAACTCGAACAAACTCCTTTGCGAACGCAGTTCAGCGTCGAGACATTCCTAGACAGCGGCGAGTTCACGGACTTCGAGTTCCGGGTGAAGCCGGAGGATCACCCTGACATTCCCGAGAGGAAGTTCCGTGTGCACAAACTGTTCCTGGCGATGAGGAATGAGGTCTTCCACGCCATGTTCTTCGGTGACCTGGCTGAGAAAAACGAAGTGGTCATAACGGACGTGCACCCGGATGGATTCGACTTGCTGCTCAGGTGAGACGACCAGTAGCATTGACTCATCTGCGTTGGCCTGCAGTTGGGTCAGTTTCGTTCCTACAATTACGTGTGTATGCAGAACGATTTTTATCGAGACTGGGATGCTCGACGAACTCGAAAGTATTTCGAAGTTATACAGCTCCGGCCCTATTCAATCATACCTCTTGCAGTAACGTTTTCTCTAAATATCGCAGTGTGTGTGTTATTCAAATTTGTTATATATTATTTACTAAGCGTTTTACATCTTTAGTTGCGGTATGTACCTTTCGTATAGTATAAGTGATGGCAATCGAGAAATTTTTTTTCTTGGTGCGGGACCTAAATCTACCCCTTCACCTGAGTACCACTCATGTGGCATCCAGACAATGGATGCAGGGTGCTAGGGCATCGCTGTGGTGATTAAAGAAACATTCCTAGTTTCGTCGTGGATATGTATGCGAAATGCTCCCAAGGTGGATTGACCAGAGCATATATAGACTTAGGCTTCTGACGTGGAACGAATATCACTGCTCGCTTTCCTGGACATGGAATATCATTCATGGCGATAAGTGCGCAAACACACACCGGACGAAGTGAGGAAGCACAAACACCCGTTGTGTGTTCGTGCACTTATCGCCATGAATTTATACCAACTGGCCCGGTTATCCACCTTTCTGCATGGCATATCACGTCTAGGAACGCCAGCCGGGATGTAGGCCTATTCAGAAAACAGTTACGTCTGCTTCCTTTTGTCTCATCTTAGTGGCATGTGATTGAATTGTACACATACCAGTAATAAAGAGTATTATTATTAGAGCAGCATCAAGAGCCGCGTCGCCATGGTGAATCATGCCGTAAGTTTTCTAGACGTGGCCATCACGTTGCACTAGCGAAACGCAACAAAGCAGAAGCATTGGAGCAGGGAAAACTCAGTTCTTGGTAATAGATATCAAAATAACCTTGTTATCCTGACCGATATGCGGCAAATGGCGTTGTGTAATCGCATTAGGGCTGTAATGAAACGGGTTGGTTAGTGCACCTTTCGAGAGCTTGTGATAAGGGAGGTGTTACAACACGTAGATTTCAGAATAGTTGGCTCGTTAGGCTGGATCCCGACAGCCGTCCATCGCCCCGTCTCGTCAAAGTCGAGACATTGGCATCATCCTCGATACAACGTTTTCTCCCAGCTCTTCCATCAAAAACGGGGCACCTACCACACTAATGTGTATGCCAATGTTGGTGAAAAAAAAAAACCCGATGTATTGTGATGGCTGCTCTTTCAGTGGCGGAGCGTTGACGGCTGTGTGAATCAGGCCTTAGAGCCAGAATACAAGCCACAGAAAAGCACAAGTTCTCGAGGAAGGCACAAAGTGAAGCCCACGATCATAGTCAATGAGGCCACGGAACTCAGGCCTACGATGAAACCGGCAATGCAAAGCATGCTTTCATGGCCTTTTCTTGGCGATACGTTAGTTATGCGGTAGAGGTGACGAATCACATGGCGGTGTTGATGAGCCCCGGCTCGTGTTGACGTGTCTCATTCACATAATTTTGCCTACGTAGGTGACCGGTGCATGTTGACCGTTTTTGTGATTCATCATTCTGTCTTTGCACTCAGGTATCTCTACTCTGGCAAGCCCAAGATGAAGAGCATCGATGCCGCCCCGGCCGAGTTTGTAAATAGTACTACAGTTTGAATAAACCTAGGTGTTTGCTGTGAGGACATCTTGCTCCAGATTCCGTCCTTCAACGTGTCGCCGCGGTCATCGGAATCATCGAGGGAGAAGATCAACATTCAAATTTAACTGACTGGTAGACGCTTGTGGCATTTACATAGAAAAAACCTGAAGCCAGATCGGCTTTGCTCGTTCATAGACTACTACATGCAAAGCCGCGAGCCAGAAATGGACGCCATCGTGGAGACAATCCTGACGTCGTCGAAAGCTCCGGAGATCCTGGTGTCGAAGGAATTCAACTTTGCCCTGGAGGAAACCGTCCGGTATATTGTGGATAGAATAAGGAAGGTTTCCGAGGACCGCGTATCAAAAGCGGTGTTCGGTTGGGCCCAGGAACAGTGCATGAAAAGCCTGCAGTCTGACAACCAGCTCGAAGTTAAGACTCTTATGCGTACCTTCTTTTCCAAGCTGCGATTCCTGACAATGACAGCGGAGGAGTTTGTGTTGGGGCTGAGTTCCTGGGGTCTGTTGGAAGACGCCGAGAACCTCGCGTTGCTGAGGAATATCGTCAAGCATGGGTCTCAGCCCCTGCCCGAAAGGTTCTGCGGCGACATTGACGATCGTTTTTAGTCACGTGGGAAACACGTGAGCCTCGGTCAAAAGAACGCTCAATGGCCGCTGATCTCATCATGGTACGGCCTTGTGTCCGAAAGGCTAGTGTAGTTCTATTGTTAGACGCAGACTGTGTTTATCGGCTACTGACGCAACGTATCGGCAGTAATAAAACAATTTTTTCACTGTTTTAGTGCGATTCTTGAAAACATCGGCAACTCATCGGCAACACGCATATTCTCATGATGCCACTTTGTGGTGCTGCTTACGGCCATCGTGTACATCGCATCACGCTGATCACGTGCTGGCGTTTTGCCTTTCATGAAGGACCACAGTGTGCATCGTGCTCAGCATTCTCGTCGAATTGTGGGCTTCAATGAAGCTTCTGCCTTCCGCGATTGTTCGAGAGAGAGAAGAAAAATTGGGCTGTGTGTTTCTGACTATGATGCCTAAGTGCGTCCAAAGATATTTAACGTTTGCATCAACCCGCAGTGAAGTGATAGGATGCGTTGCGTGATGGATGAGTGATAGTGACGACGGAGGTAAAGTCTGTCGAGTTGGCCTGTACTTTTTAAATATGCAAGTTGGCCTGTACTTTTGAAACATGCAAACAAAATTCCATCACATGTCTCTGTTGTGTGGGGCAAGCTAGAGGGCCTAAAACACAGTCCAGCTACAATCAAAGCGCAGCTAGTCAAAACTACAATCCAACATTCCTCGACATCCGGCAAGTTTGTATCATCGAATTCGGCTGAACATTGCGATTGTTCGCATGCTACTGGAGCTCGCCCGTTCGCGCTGAGTGCAAACTCTGAAGGCTGCGTTACACGTTGCATGTAGCTAGACTTGCAAACACACTGGTCACTTGAAAGGTCTGCAGAAATAAATTGAATTGCAGTCCTCTAACTTGGCAGGTGTTTGAGTGCACATAGTAAAATAATGGGGTTACGATGGCCGTTACCTAGCAAAGCAGAAAAAGAAAAACAGATCAATCTTGAAAAATATACTGAAATGTTAAATCGATACCATAATACCATACGTATAAGGGAGATATTCATAAGTACGCATGCCAACGAAGATGGCGCTTATAATGGTAGTAAAAAAAGGGACTGCAAGAACTGCCTCACTGCAATCGTAAGCGCTGTAAAGAGCGAGTCGGC
The DNA here is from genome assembly GCA_013339685.2 of Hyalomma asiaticum. Classification (NCBI taxonomy): domain Eukaryota; kingdom Metazoa; phylum Arthropoda; class Arachnida; order Ixodida; family Ixodidae; genus Hyalomma; species Hyalomma asiaticum. The sequence continues at coordinate 59,331,076 of CM023487.1, read as the reverse complement.
GAAAAGGCTGCCACTGCATACGTACGATATATGAACGGTCCGTGCGCCGGGCTGTTGGCAGGCCAGGGCATTTGGCGCCCTCTTGTCGCGCCCCGGGAGATCAGCAGTAGGCTACTGTAGGGGCAGGTCGCCGTACTCTGTCACTACGCGGACACTCATTCCAAATGCGTGAGTATGAACGTGAGTGAGAAGAGGCGAGTGTGAGTAGCGATAAGTGTGAACGTGAATGAGTAGGGGCCAGTGTGAGTAGGAATGAGTATGAGCGCAGGTGATAGGTGTAAGTGTGAGTAGGAGTGAGTATAAACGTGGGTGAGTAGCTTTGGGTCTGAGCATAGGTGAGTGTGAATGTGAGTGAGCAGTTGTGCGTGATCGAAGGTGATTGTGAACGTGGGTGAATGGCCGTATGGGTACAGGTGAGTGTGACGCGAACGTGAGGGCGTAGCCGTTAGTATGATTACAGGTGTGAACGCGAGTATGAACGTGAGTTGCTCTCAGTACGAAAGAGGTGAGCACGAACGTGAGTAGCTGTATCAGTAGAGGTAAGTGCGAACGTGAGTGAGTAGCGCTGAGTGTGAGCAGAGGTGAGTATGAACGTGCTTGAATAGCTGTGAATGTGAGTGGAGTTTCAGTATGAAAGCTGAGTAGGCAGATGTATTGGTAAAAACATATGAACGCGAGTGAGTAGCTGTGCGTATGAATGTAGCTGGGAGTATGGGTAGAGGTGAGTTGTAACGTCAATTGCTACTGTGCAGTAGAAGTGCAGTATAAACTTGAGTATTTGTATGAAGAGTACGTTAAGGCTGATGAAGACATGGCGGTGGAGGTATGGCTGGCCTGGTGGGGTAGATAAACATGAACGCGACTGAATTCGAACCCTGCAAGAAATTATGGTGCGAGTGCGATAGTCGCCTACACTGCCTACCTATGTGTGATGCGTCGTTCCCAGCTGCAAAATGTAAAGTGTATCGGCTTTTCGTTCGTGTGAGCCAGCGCCAAACCCGGCTCCAATTAATTGTGTAAGAAAAATCGCCGTTTTTCATAACCTGTACATCATGGAAGCGTCAGCCGGCTGAAAAACTGATGTTTCAAAAAAGAAAAAAAAAATAGGTGTGGTTCTGCCATCGCAAATACCATTGACTAACGGAGCTCTGGGGGCTCAGCAATGCATTTCCTTATTCAGACTTTATTCAGGTATATCCCCGCTTAGCCCGAACGCGTTACAGCAGGGGGGTTACAAACATGACAAAAAAAATACGTCGTAATTCACACTGTACACCTGTTCACATGAGAGCCGATTCCACTGAGCAATAGTTATAACAAAAGCGGAATTGGCATACAGGCCCGTCCTAGCCCGGTATTCTCTAAATTTGCACTGGTGGTTAGTGAGTGCAGATATATAGTTTGGCGATTTTAAGTACATTTCCCTGTCAGTTCCAGTTTTGCTGTGATATATTTCATACAGAAGTTTTAGCCGTAGTTTCTCACGGCGAGGCGATAGAGATTCCCAACTGAGCGTTTTTCGTTGCTGTGCAACTGTCCCTCCTCCCGTACCTACCCAAGACGAACCTGGCTGCTCTGTTTTGTATTTTTTTCCAGTTGTGAGACATATCTGTAACTCTGATTGCATAGTTACGCAAAGGAGAGGTGATTTGTTTAGCAAGGCACCGCCTACCTTTCTTGCGTTATATGGGCCCCCCTCTCTTTCTCTACGCCTCACATCTGTTTGTTTCTCTCTAAGCATTCTGTCTCGCTTATAGCAAGTTGGGTTACAGTAGTCGGTAACAACCATACGGTTGCCGTAAATACATATCCCGCAAGCGTGGCTTACTGAAAAAGATGGAAAGTGCGTATAGCCTGTGGGTACATGCGTTCGAATCCCGGAACGCCACGAAATTTTACTTTGTTTCCATTTTTCTTTCTTTCTGGATCGAGGGAATCGCTAAGCATACGCCACGTCACGTTTTGCGCTACGAGAAGGACCACCGAAGCGAGCGCACCAGCTCTCTCTCGCCCAGCTCGATGAATCTGCGAGCGTCATGGTCTTTCTAGCGAGGCCTAACAGCTTCGCTGTAAAACTGAGCGAAATTTTTGCGTCTTGGCTTTGTTTTGTTGTTGTTTTATTTTTCGCGGTTGATTAGAAGTCTGTAGGAGCGTAATACATGTTCTGCAATGTGTATCCGCGCTTTTTCGACATCGCGTATTACGTGACGTGGCTAATCACTGATCACTGTCAGTCGGGTTGCAAATATGCTTGAAGCGGTACAAATTTAGTTTGTACATTAAGCTGCATCAACCAAACTTGCTGCTGCAAAAGCAGTCTGAAAGCTAAACTAACTGAAGGCAAAAGCTTACTCACTAATTAATTCCGCCTTCTATATTTACTTTAAAACTTCTCAGAATTTGCACCATCCACTTGTGAACCGCACAGTTTGGAGAAAGGAGAATATTACCATACCGCGGCTGCTTCCTGATATACCTATTCGCAACTCCAGAAAAAGCGGTTCATCTGGCAACATTGCTGAGAAAAACAAAGATGGCTTCTATACCCAGGGTCACGGCCGCGCTTCCGCTTAGCGCTGTGCTAAAGTTTCCTGATTGCGGGTTCGAATCACGATTCTTCGTCGAATGCGAAAGGGTTCTTGCGGCCGAACATCTGATATTAATCGGTCTAAAAGATTCGAGCGGCGAAACAGCGGAAATAATTGCGCTGTGCGTTCAAACGTCGCACTTGTTCGGAGACTCCCATCAGATTTTCTTAAGGATAAAGAGCCTTTCCAGCGAGCCTGAAGTTGAAGAAGGCAGGTACGTGAATACAATTAAAATCAGACACTGACCACGATAAAAGCAAATAAAAGCAAGACGTTTCGGCTCCCGCACGGGAGCCTTGTTCACAAGTGAAGAATGTGTGCTTGAACAGTCCGGTTATGTAGGATTTAAAATGTGGCGTAGGCAACGTGTGTACATTTGTGGGAGGTTTCCATCGTTGCGATTAAGCGTGTGCGCCATTTTCTAACGTCTTAGTTCGCGTAGCTGACGTCTTTGACGTCAGCCACGTGAACTAAGACGTTAATCCCCCAATAAGACGTCATTTTGGTCTTGTGTGCTAGCTGGGTGTGGGTGCAAACGTGAGGGCCGGCGAGTGTCAGTGAATACCACTTAGTGTGAGTACACTTGAGTATAAGTGAGTGAATACCAGTAAAACTCCTTGTTGGGCTAGTTGGTGCGTAGCGTTTGGTTACGGCAGGCGCAATTCCAAGGAGATAACTAAACAATGCCTTAATAGTTTCTAGGGCTGGCGAGTGTCAGTGAACACCACTTACTGAGAGTACACTTGAGTACAAGTGAGATTGGTTGATTTGAGGGGTTCAACGTCCCAAACCAGGCCTGATTATGAGAGACGCCGTAGTGGAGGGCTCCGGAAATTTTGGCCACCTGGGGTTCTTTAACGTGCAGTAGAATCGCACAGCGCACGGGCCTAAACATTTCGCCTCCATTGAAATGCAGCCGCCGCGGCCGGAATTCGATCCCGCGACCTGAGTGAGTGAATACGAGCAAAACTCGTTGGTCCAGTTGGTGCACACCATTTGGTTACGGCAAGCGCAATTCCAAGGAGATAGCTAAACTATGCCTTAATAATTTCTATGGACATTTTCCAGAAACCAACAAGCAACCTCAGGAGGGGCCAGTCATGGGGAGATTCGAGAAAGATTTCATAAGAACATTTCTTACGTTTTCTTTCTCTCTTTTTCGCGTAACTTTTCAATCGCTTATTTAATCTTCTGCTCTCTTGGCCACGGCCAGCTTGTTTTTCTTATTTTATCTTCAACTCCCGTTATATCTAGTGGCACGGAAAAGGGAGCTTTTTAGTGTTCTTTAATAAAGGTGGCTCATTCCACGCCAAACGACCAAGCCATTTTTGGCGACCATCTCAAGTGTAATCGAAAAAATTGTACCTATTTACTACACCGGAAATGGTTAATTGCTCGAATATTTTTGAAAGAAAAGAAATTTTGGCCACCTGGGAGGCTTTCGAATTTTGCAGAACGTTGTCTGAGTGCTCATCAACAGATAATTTGTTTTGAGAGGACCGTTCATTGGGTCGTTACCGAATTTGGTTAATACATTATGGAAAGTGATTAGTTCAACATAATTCAGGCTCAGTAGGATTATTATATTTTCCTGCCTCGTACGCCATCACGCACTTTAAACCTAAACGCTCCCTCTTTGCATATTTTTTTGTCACTATGATGACGCCATATATTAAACATCGTTTACTTGATATGTATTTTACGGAAGCTACAATTTATGCTTGAGGTATTTGGGGTCACTTAAGTCTGTGCAAGTTACGCCAAAAAATTCACATAATTGAGAAAATGCGCACATTAGCCCACATTGAGAGGCCATTTTGCACCGTATGGTGCTCTTACTGGAAATCGAACTTAAGTTTCAGTGAAAAGCAAATAACATGTTCTTTCAACCAGGCAAGTTTTATTATCGCAAATTTTCTTTTAACAAAGAAAATAATTTTTCAAATTTGTCCTCGTTTATGTTCCCATTTTGCCGCATGGGAGCTCCACCTGTGCCATATTAGCGCTCTGCATGGTGAGCTCTCTTCGCGCATTATTTTTTATGCCTTGCATCGTTTGCAGAGCTAGCAGACAATTTGCGGTCGCACAAATTACTTTTAAAAATGGTATTTGTGCGAAAAATGGAATTTCAAAAAAAATTACACCATCGAGCTCCCCGAAGGGGACCATGGGGTGATGCGTAGCATCGCTGAGAGTTTCAGCGGTGCATTTAACGGCGATGTTTACAGGTTTGCAGTGTTTTCGGTGTTACCTTTGCGGTGAACCTTGCGATGAACCTTGCGTGTTATTACGTTGTTAAATTGGTTCGTTACCACGCGTGACCGTTGTCAGAGTGTGGGTTGATGCTGATGCGTACTAGCGTCAACCCACTCGCTGACGGAACTGTTGCTTCCATCACACAAGACCACCAACTTCTTTCATCGGAGAAGGAGGAGATACTACTGAAGCGAAGCGCGCGCGCGTTCTCTACCCGCTTTATTTATTGCAGCAGCTGTTGGAGAGAGGGAAGAGAGAGGAGAGTCGCGCATGCGTAGTGTGAGTGCGGACGGACGCCGCGCGCGCGCTCTCTATCCGCTTTATTTATTGCAGGAGCTGTTGGAGAGAGGGAAGGGAGAGGAGAGTCGCGCATGCGTAGTGTGAGTGTGGACGCCGGACGCGTGACATACGCGCGAGCAAGAGATGCTCCGCATCTAAAACGCAATCTTGTGCAGCACGCCAGTGGTGCTTAGTATTTCCCCAAAGTGTTTGCCACAACACATTGTTCAGTCATTGCAACGATAACCGGACGCGCGAAACAGCTCGCAAAACGCAAAATTTCCCGGTAAGTATAAATTGTTTCCGGTTATTATAAGACTTCATGTTCTTCTTCGGCGCCCGTATGTCGAACATTCCCTGTTCTACATCGTCTTTAGCAATCTGTTCATAGGTAATGAAATTATGTGATTCATAAAGTGAACACCAACACGAGCCCTAATGCGCTCTATAGGATTATTGCTATTTTCCTGCCACGTGCGCCATATTTGCGTCCTCTTTGCATATTTCTTTTCAGCATGATGACGCCATATATTAAACATAGTTTAATTGGTATGTACTTTGGGGAAGCTACATTTTATTCTAGATGTATTTGGAGGCATTTGAGCCGGCACAAGTTACGCGAAAAAATTGACAAAATTGACAAAATGCGCATATTGGCCACATTGAGAGGCCATTTTGCACCATGTGGTGCTCTCATTGAAAATTCAACTTAAGTTTCAGTGATTAAAGATGATATTGAAGATTAAAGAGCTCGGAGATATGAGCGCTTGCGTCACCTTGCAGCCTATCCCTACTTTCCAGGGGCGCGGCAGAAGACGCGAGCGGCAGCCTTCTGCGCTGCTCTGATTCGTAGGTCTCGGGATCGAATCAGCATTTCGCCTCCGTCGGCTGCATGCCGACGGAGGCGAAATGCTTGAGGCCCGTGTACTGCGCGATATCAGTGCATGTTTAGAGAACCCCAGGTGGTTCAAATTTCCGGAGCCCTCCACTACGGCGTCTCTCATAGTCATATCGTGATTTTTGGGTGTAAAACACCAAGAATAAATTGAATTCTTCGCTGCTCGCTTGCAGCGTTTGTGACTGGCATGTGAGCGTGCATGCACAATCGCGACGGAAAAAGATTGGCACAGGCGACCCTCTGGCGGAGCGGCAAAACCACAACACGCGGCGCTATTGTTCCCGAGCGGGAGTTCCCAGCACATTCCACTTTCAAAAGAAGGGGTAGCTGGCATGATTCTACCGATAAGCAACAAGGAAGCTATCGTTTAAAATGTAAGCTGCCTTTTAGAATGTCTTTCGCTGGCTACCCCTTCTTTGGAAAATGTAAGGCGCTTCACACATTCGCTCGGAAACAATAGCACTGAATGTCGCGATTTTTTTCGCGCCGCGGTCACACTTCACTCGCGCCAACCATTTTTTTTTTCGTTTCGATACTACTCGCCGTATTTTATTGCCTTTTCTTGTGCCGCCTTCGCTGGCGAGCGTGTGTACCTTGCTTATACGTAATCTCCCACATGTGATCGATTATGTTTCTATAATATTTTCTCAAGATTGATCTATCCCGCCTTCAGTTGTTCACTGGGTAAGGGCCATCGTATAATTCCATCGTTTTATCTGCATTCACTAACATGAAAAATTACAGCTTTCTAATTCAACCATTTCTTCCTGTAGTCGATTACATATAACAAGGATATTTGCAAGACAAGTTCCGACGCATGACGCAGCCTTCTGCATTTGCCAGCAAAGCGAACTCGGGAAACCAAGCGAACAGCCATGGAAGGCAGCGGCTTCACGGATGCCCGTGTTTCGGCAGGTAAGGCTCACCGCCATACACAGAGTGCCCGTGGCCCGTGCTGTGAAGCGGCTGCTCACAACGCCAGAAATTGTCATCCAGAGAGAATACGTCTTTATTTGGCGTCACCTCCTGGCATGCAGGCAGAATAGCCAGGTGCAGCCTATAGGCAAGGCGAACGTCTCACCCAAGACGCATTGTTGGTTGCAGTGGCAAATAATTTTTCTTTTGAAAGTGATGCGACCCATGAAATGTTCAATGTAAGCGTCCTAAAATACTGAAAACAGTATTTCGTTACAGGCAAAATTTGTGTGTCAGTAGCCTATAAGCATCGTGAACAAATCTAACGACAGAACAACAGACGCTCACACAGGTGGTCGTACGACGACATCAAAGACCGTTTCACGTTCCTCTACGACACACATGGTCCTCTAGTGACTAGAAACGATCGTCGGTGACGTCGCAGAACCCTTCGGGCAGCTGCTGAGACCCGCACTTCACGATATTCCTCAGCAACGCGAGGTTCTCGGCGTCTTCCAGCAGGCCCCAGGAACCCGGTCCCACCACAAACTCCTCCGCCGTCATTGTGAGGAATCGCAGCTTGGGAAAGAAAGTACGCATAAGAGCCTTCACTTCGAGTGGGTTGTCAGACTGCAGACTTTTCACGCACTGTTCCTGGGCCCAACCGAACACCGCTTTTGACACGCTGTCCTCGGAAACCTTCCTTATTCTATCCACAATATACCGGACGGTTTCCTCCAGGGCGAAGTTGAATTCCTTCGACGTCAGTATCTCAGGAGCTTTCGACGACGTCAGGATTGTCTCCACGATGGCGTCCATTTCTGGCTCGCGGCTTTGCATGTAGTAGTCTATGAACGAGCAAAGCCGATCCGGCTTCAGGTTTTTTTCTATGTAAATGCCACAAGCGTCTACTAGTCCCTGAACCAGGTACTTTTTGGCGGCGAACCTCGTGTGGAGTGCGTCATCGATGCTCTTCATCTTGGGCTTGCCAGAGTAGAGATACCTGAGTGCAAAGACAGAATAATGAATCACAAAAACGGCCAACATGCACCGGTCACCTACGTAGGCAAAATTATGTGAATGAGACACCTCGTTCAACCTGAGGCTTGTCCCCATCATCATGAAGTCGTCGTTTCTACAGCCTAATGTATCGCCAGGAAAAGGCCAATGAACTACGTTTTGAATTGCCGGTTTTATCGTACGCCTCAGAGTTTCGTAGCCATATTGACTTACCATTGTGGCCATGACTTTGTGCCTCCATCGACTATACTGGTGCTTTTCCGTGGCGTGTGTTCTGGTTTTAAGGCGGGATTCACACAGCCGCATGAAAAGTGTCCATCATAAAACATCGTTTTTTTTTCTCGCTGACGTCGGCATACATTCTTTAGTGTCGTAGGTGCCCAGTCTGTGATGAACGAGCTGGGAGAAAAAGTTGTATCGTGAGAGGCCAATGTTGCGTCTTTGGCAGGGCGGGGGCGATTGACGGCCTAGGGGGTGCAGGCTGACATCAAGTCTGCGCGTTCCAACACACTTCCTTTACTACAAGCTCTCGGAACGTGCTCTAATAGCCCGTTTTCTTGCCGCCCTACGGCCATTAGACAGCGGCACTCACTGCATCTGGACCAGGATGACATATCTATTTTGATATGTATCACCGATAACTTAGTAGTGTATCACCGATAACTTAGCCCCACAGCTGCTGCTTTATCTTGTTTTCGGTTTCGCCAGTGGAACGTCCTCAAAAATGACGTCATGATTTTCCACGTCTACGCGGCACTTCATGCTGGTCTCAGCGCGATAATCCATGCACGTTAGAAGTCTCACTCTGTATATGGTCTGGTCTATTCATCTTGGGAGCTTTTCGCATACACCTCCGCAACGAAACTCGGAGTGCTTCTTTGATCACCCCAGCATAAACTTAACATTCTGCCTCCGTTGTCTGGATGCAGCATAAGTGGTATTCAGGTGTGAGAGAAGCAGCTGGATCAGGTCCACACCAGGGGAGGGGGTCAGCCTCTCCCCCCGGCCCCACAAAAGCTTTTTCATTGCTTTTACTAGTACTACGAGAAAACTAATCACACAACTAAAAATGTAAATGTACCAGTAAGATATATTTACATTAAGATATACAGTACAGTAAGATATAAACAGCGATATTTGGGGAAAATAATTACTGCAAAATAAGTGTTTTCCTTACATATTCAAAGCCCTGAACAAACGCCCTCCTCACCCGTCACCCCCTCCCCCTTTCTTTTCTTTTTGCAAAACGTTATTAGCTGCAGGCCTGAGCTTGACAATTAAGTTCTGAATACTTAGAGTTTTCAGGCATTCCAATTTCGGTAAAAACCTTCTACATTCATACATAATCGTACGAACGAAACGACGCAACTCAAGACCAACGTGACATTTCTGTCGCGCAGCAAAACGCGGAAGAGTCAACGCTACTGGTCGTCTCACCTGAGCAGCAAGTCGAATCCATCTGGGTGCACGTCCGTTATGAGCCACTTCGCTTTTCTCAGCCAGGTCACCGAAGAACATGGCGTGGAAGACCTCGTTCCTCATCGCCAGGAACAGTTTGTGCACACGGAACTTCCTCTCGGGAATGTCAGGGTAATCCTCCGGCTTCACCCGGAACTCGAAGTCCGTGAACTCGCCGCTGTCTAGGAATGTCTCGACGCTGAACTGCGTTCGCAAAGGAGTTTCTTCGAATTATAAAAATGACAGTCCCTTGGCTTTTCCGTTGCTCTTTAAGGAAAGTATGCACATTTTTTTCTTTCTTTGTTGAATTCATAATTAACAACTAAAGCGTAGCAGATGATCTTTCCGTGACCATGAAGTCGTTCAATGCTATTTCTTCCTTAAGCGACTCAGTCGGCACCATACGTGACGTCATATGTTGAAAGATGAGCGGGCGCTTTCGGGCCGTGTCAGAAACCGTGTCGCGAACTCGCTGGTGCGTGCAGTAGAATGATATTTATCGCACATGCTCACAGGAGCGCGTGCGATTGACCTGCGCAATTTTGTGGCTTTGTTCCAAACGTGTTGCGTGCCCCGTTCACTGGCGAAAACATTAGTATCATCGCCGTACAAATTAAACAGAGCTGGTTTTGGGACGTTAAGCGCCACAAATCAATCAATCATGTATCATTGCGGAAATTTCGTGGGCGTATTTCCTTTTTTCTTCTGCCTTGTTCGGGTAAGCATATCGGTATTCTTTCTTACATATCTGTACGCTTCGCGTCGAAAGTACCGGATTTCCCCAAGTTTCCTCTCAACCCGTATTCTTCTCGACAGGACACACCTGAGGGCCGCATGTTGTGCAATATGTAATTTAACTGAATAGCGCGTTCCTTTGGTCGGCGTTATCATGATTTTTCTTGTTGCTTTAATCAGCGTCGCGATATGCAGCCTGGAAATAACCGCGACCGAACTTCCGCTGCATATCGGCTGGCATCTACTAAGAGGCAATCTTCAGTCTCTGAGCGCATTCGCTCCGACGGCATCGGCATTCACTACCCTCGATTCCTCTCTCCATTCTCACGCTCGGTCGTTCGGGCGCCTGACACGTTGAACAACGGACGTGGCCTGCACCGTGACTATCGTACCGTGTTCCTCAAAGCAGTGCTCCCTGATCCTCCATTAACCGCTAGGACCGCTACGGCACATGTGCAAAGCCTAACAGACAAAATTTAAAAACCAGTCTGGTCTGCTCAGCCGACATGATTGATGATTGTGGTTCTGCTGAGTAAAGGGCGCTAATTTCTGCAGCCCATGGCGGAAGCACGGCTAAGCGTCCGTGGGGGAGGGGAAAGGCAATGAAAGAGGAACGCCGTTGTGGGAGGCTCCGGAAATTTTGACCACCTGGAGTTCTTTAACGTGCACTGATAACGCACAGTACACGGGCCTCTGGCATTTTCGCCTCCATCAAAAATGCGACCGCCGGAGGTGTGACGATAACATAGCACGCTCACGTCACTGGCGCTTAGTGATTTTGAAAAAGAGCAAAGACTGCAGTGCAATGCCAAATAATACTGTAACTAATACTTTTACGCTTGGATATGAATACATGGAAGCATTCAACGCTGCACCGGCTCAGGGAACAAACATATTGGAGGATATGTGTGACGTACGAGCGCATGTAAAAGCGCACTGGCTAGCAGACGACGCAAGGAGCTATCCACACTTTGGAGCTTCGTCCACTCGCCGCTAGGCGCCGACTGCGTTCGATCTCGAGGCCAATAGCCTCTTCCGCCTTGGCGTACTTTCTCGGGTGACGACGCATAAGCCCTCGACTAGGCTCTGGTCTATCATATCCCATCCACTTATCACACACAGCTTTCAGACAACGTGCAGGGAACTGCGTAAATGTAGTCACGCAATTCTGTTGTAAGCACGCTTTAGCGAGACAGTCGAGAAAGCTGCCGACACAAAAGTGAAATCAAATGGTTGCACCACCGCGCTCTGCTTAATCGGCTGCACATGAGTGCGAGACATGCGTTGCACATGTATGACGCTCGAGTTCGATATATGTCCCTTGCCTCACTTTAATGTCACTCAGTACTTACATTTGTACCTTATTTTCTTGCACAGCCCCGCCACGATGGTCTAGTGGTTATGGCACACGGCTGCAGATCCGAGGGTCGCGGGATCGAATCCCGGCCGCGCGGCTGCATTTCGATGGAGGCGAAATGTTGAGTCCCGTGTGCTGTGCGATGTCAGTGCACGTTAAAGAACCCCAGGTGGTCGAAATTTCCGGAGGCCTCCACTACGACGGCTGTCGTAATCAGAGGTGGTCTTGGGACGTTGAACCCCACAAATCAATCATACAATCATCACTTTCTTGCACGACCTCGAAACGTAGCGATCTCAGGCTTTCGCCTTAAGATTAAGTGGGAAGAAAAGGTGCACAATGTAGTGGAACCACTCTTCGGGGACGGTACTTGCTGTCGTCATCATCTTCACGAATATGGTTCGTAATGAGTAGGGAGCCTAGATTTCAAGATACAAACTTTTTTCTGACATATGCATGTTGCCTGACTTCCCTTTATGCCAAAAACAAAAGGAATTTTGAGGATCCTTGGTTTAGATGGCTGCGATTGCCACATGTCAGTTTTTTTCTGAGAATCCATATCTACTTTCTTGGGCATACGCCTACATAAAGCACGCTACTTGATATATATTTGCCCTAAATAGTTCCCTCTGCTCTTTGTATAGGCAAGTGCAAGAGTTTTATTTTTGCTCGTATGACAACAAGAAAAACAAAAACCATAAAATTTGCACGTCTTGTTTTCGAGGTGACAGCTCGTGTAAATGGAAGATATAAGTAAATATCAGCCAAAATAGCTTGCCATAGAAACGACAGGAATACCACTAACTGCGACATGAAAAACAGCCACGAAACAGACATGATATACATGGGCAATGTCGTCACTCACGGGATGTTGTTCTTCAGTGGCCGTCGCCTCTGGTAGTCTGGCGCAACAACTCTGGCAATCTGCAGAGCAATACAATAATGACATGCATTATTAATAGCCTATGGTTAATTGCGTCCTGTATATACATCTGAGCCCAACACGTACAGTTGACAAATGACGCCGCGGTTCTCGAACTCCGATCTTATTCAAAGGAAAACGACAACGATGTATATATATAATTCGGGGAAGAAGTTCTGTGGGTCCGGTTCAACAGTAGTAATTAGAAACATAATTGCTGTTCAACGTTGCGGCAGTGGCACGGCCTTCATCATTATATATATATCTATATATATATATATATATATATATATATATATATACTATCAGAAAGACACAGTGACAAACATAGGATTCATTCTGACGTTTCGGCTGGAGGCCAGCCTTTTTCAACTTTGAAAAAGGCTGGCCTCCAGCCGAAACGTCAGAATAAATGCTATGTTTGTCACTGTGTCTTTCTGATAGTATATTTATCCCGATAGCCAGGAAGAACTCTCTCTCTCTCTCTCTCTCTCTCTCTCTCTCTCTCTCATATATATATATATATATATATATATATATATATATATATATATATATATATATATTGCGGGCAATCATTAGGCGCTTCTACTTCATGTGTACATGATCATCATCGCCCAGGTCTCTGCATCTTTATCATGTGGTGGGTTGTCATCTAGAGTCAGATGTATGCCTTGGGGGCCAGCCATTCTCCGTAGCCTCAAGGCTCAATAAAACGGCGTGATTACCACTGCTTCACAATATATACACATCAGACCACCATGACGACATTTCGACAGCGAAAACATCAGGTACTTGTCGCAGTGAACCTGCCTACGAATCATTGATCAGCTTTCTCGTGCCGCTGAGAACCTTCTGCGGTGCTGTAGCCGCTGTGGAAGGTCGAGCGATCGAATACCAGCCGCGGCAGCCGCATTTCGCCAAGCCGTAATGCTGTTGAGGCCCGTGTACAGTGTGGTCCCAGCGCTAATTAAACAACCCGAGGTGGTCGAATTTCCAGAGCCCTCCACTACGGCGCCTCTCATAATTATGTCGTGGTTTCGGGACGTAAAACCCCAGCAATTATTATAACTACCCGCCAAAAGCAGAAAGCATTGAGATTGCGTAAGCTGGCTCGCCAAAGGTAGCTGCGAAGTCAGGGAGAATTGTTTTTTCGGCGCATTTCGTCGGGGCTTTCCACGAGCCTGCAGCGACTAATTCAACGCTGTTGTTGTGTTGAGAGACGTGCGGTTATTGCTTTTGTCAAATTTACATTCCGCGTGATGTAATTTGTCTCTGATAAAATGTGATCGTGATAGCATGCGGCCTTCGATCAACCTCGGTTGACTTGTCAGTGCGACAGCTTCTTCTCTGCAGAAATATCAGGCGACGAACATGCCTCCCATGCTCGCCACCTGGCGTGAAATTCCTGAAGAATCAATGAGTTCGCGTCACAGTATTCCGCAACCCTCAATCTTTTCTGCACCGTGCGTACTTCCTTGATTGATTTCTGGGGTTTTACGTCCAAAATCCAGCCATGATTATGGGAGACGCCGTAGTGGAGGGCTCCGGAAATTTTCACCACCTGGGGTTTTTTAACGTGCGCTGACATCGCACAGTACACGGGCCTCACCATTTCGCCACCATCGAAATGCAGCCGCCGCGGCCGGGATTCGATCCCACGACCCTCGTACCAACAGCCGAGTATACATAGCCACTAGACCGCCGTGGTGGGGCGCCTACTTCCTTTATGGCCAAAGATAGTTTCCAATTTGTTGAAAAACTCCTCATGGCTGATGGCGGGAAACAGAGGTATTTCGAAACCACAAGGCAATTGCTCAGCGGCGACAGGATGTGTGCGCGTTGACGATAACGCACGTACAGTACATCGTGCTGCCTAATGGTGCTCTCCTTGACGACCACTTATACTGGCAAAAATTGAAGAGAACATTTGTTGCCATTACTTCACGATTCGAGCCCTCGTAAAAGCGTCAGAAGGAAAGTAGTGCTTTACGTAACTGTCCTAAACGTAGCACTTATGTTGAATAGCCTGGTGAGAGAGCGAAAGTTGACGATTAGCAAAGATGCGCTAGGATATGTATGTTCAAGAGAACGTGTGGTCCATTACTAAGCGGGGATCCCTGTCATGATAGAGATTGTATGTTTAGCAAAAGACAGTCATTCCCAATTCATAGCCTGCAGCTTACCGCTGTTCCTAAAGCGAATAGTGCGCGGTTACTTCATTAAGAAAATGAAGTTTGTCTGTCTGCATGTCTGTACTGATTCTGCAATACATGACAATGTAGGTTTACGATAAAGCATGTGAATAAGCTGAGGTTCTGCGAGTGCAGAATTTTGCTTGTAATTCGGCGCAGGTAAAAAAAACAAGTCGGCGAGTTGCACTAGTGAAGCGAGGCTAGAGTAACAAAGAGTCTGGTGGCCGACCTGCCCGCTCCCGGCTTCTACAAGCTCGACGAGCTGTTACATGGTCTTGGCGAAAACACGGCACTTCTCTATCTGTTAAATGGTCACGTGGCCTGTCACGTGACTAGCTGTTACATGTTTTCTTGGCGGGAATATGTCACGTGAGCAGCTGTGACGTCTTGATAGGTGATTTGGATCATTTGTGCAGTTAAATTTGCTTGGCGGGAAATTCCCTATTGTGACTTTTTACTCCGGGACTACTTACGCCAGGACCACGTTACGTGACTAGCTCTGACGGTACGTTACGTGATGGGGCAGCGACGTAGTGGTGCGAAGATTGAGGAAGCAGCGGAGCTAGTGGCGTTCCCCTCCTCCTTTCCCTCTACCTCAGACCCTCACTTTCCCACGCCTTGTTCTGCTGTACCGCACGTGCCTATGCTATGCCAATGCATCAACCGCTCCCGTCCTTCGTGCCTTCCTCGTCATCATCGCTTCCATTTCGCAGCCCCTTGCTATACCTATACTATACAAAGCACAGATCTATAAACCTATGCTTTACTTTCTACTCAGTTCCCTCCTCCTCATCTCAATTCCCCTCGTAATGGTATCATGGTTTTGGGGGCGTTAAATGCCAGAAATCAATCGAGGCTATGTCATGCTTACCCTCTCCCTCTTTCCTTCCTCCTAACACTCACATCACTTCCCTTGCCCGCCCCCTTGCTATACTCTGCTACGCCTGGCTTGTTAGCCCATACCCGGTTTCTGTTTTCCTTGCTGGAGCATGGTTTGAGCCTTGCTGCTAAAACAGCAAGCGAAGGCCACGGATATTGCGTACTTTCAACGCCACAAAGAAATGAAGTCGGTGAAAAACGTCGAAAAAAGGGAATGTAGTCGAGGACAACGGGTTAAATGAAATCAGCAGGTTTGCAGGAGGAAAAGAAATATTTGCAAGTGGCGGCACGCTATACGTTCGAGAAGTCCCCCGATCACAAACGTGGTGCGGCCGCGATTAGTCGCGAGCGATGCATTGCTGGTAATGAAGATGACGCGAGGATGCCTCGCGTGTATGTATGTATGTATGTATGTATGTATGTATGTATGTATGTATGTATGTATGTATGTATGTATGTATGTATGTATGTATGTATGTATGTATCGCAAAGAACTGAGATCGCAGAGTGCGGGGGCCTTCTACCATTTCCGCCTCCGTCGAAATGGGACCCCCGTGCCCGACACCGAACCCACGCCCTTCGGGTCAGCACCCGAGCGTCATAACCAATGTTCCACCCCTGCGGGCAGTACAGAACGTTCTAACGAGCATCCATGAGCTTAGCAGGGCTAAAGCTTGCCTGCTTAGCTGCTATGGTCGGTCGAACCACCAATAGTGACTATACGACGGGAACACGGATGTTCAGTGAAAGGGATCCCTGCAGCCCTTTCTGAACATATTAAGAGTACCGTGCCGATCAGTCGGTGAGCTGATGTGAATATGTGAGCGAAATATTGTTGCACTACAAGGAACAGGGCATTCTCAATTTAGTTTCATATACAGCTGGAGACCGCGTTCTCTCCTTTCAACATTATGACGTCAACGGGGGTACTGACTACATCACTTAAGGCAGCATTGGAGGGTGTCACGATTACGCAAGCGTTCTCAATAGTACTTTATTACTTTGTTGCTGTTTTTTAGTGCAACAAACAAGGAAAGCGTATGTACCTATCCTAAGAGCATTAAGCGCATTAAGCAATTCAAGCGACATGGTGCCTCCAGTGACTTCATACCTTGAAAGAAGAGCGAGCAATTTCCAGCTGTACTTGACACCGAAGTAACAATTCCCTGATGCGTGCAATTCAGTGATATTTGGATCACTGACTAAGCTCAAGAAGTGCAGCTCAAAAGAGGGCCCTTCATACATTCAGTATCGGGACATACTCACATGCCATGGCGTCTGCCGGCGTTGTACGCGAACCACTGCTGCAGAGCGGCTGTGCACGCGACTGCGATAAACCACGTCGCTTTCTCTTTCGTAGAAATCGAAGTTTCGCTGACTTCGCGATGCAGGCGTGGCGGGAAACGATAGGAGCCGCCAGATAAGACTCTCGCTTCCCGTGGCGTCTGGCGCCAGAACGGCACTTGATTGCGTGTACTAGAAATAGCGCCTTGATACTACTTTGCCGCCTAACTGGAGCTGCTGCTTTTATTGTTATTTTGCAACGAGCGGATGAAGTCAGTCTGGCTCGTGATCACACGGCTGCATACGTTATACTTGCTTCCTATCTGCTCCTTATCGCTCTCCTAGCAATTAACGCGATCCGCTGAGCAGCCGTTGCGACAGCGTAGAAACTACGTAAAACGATAGTGTGCCCGATAAAGACAGGGGGCAAGTTTGTAAGCATGACAATCCGATAACGATAAATATTCATGCGAATAATAGCGCGATAAAGGATTGCGCATTCAGGCTACACTTCATAAACTATTCTCTATCAATATGGCCAGAGAAAGGAGAAGGCGATAAAACATAAAACGTGGTCTAAATGCAGACAAGTCTTTCAAAGAAACGCCCTCCTCTGCAGACGTGTTCAGGAAAGGCACTTCGTAGTTGTTTGTTATTTCTTTCATGTTTTTTTTTTGCCTATATCTAAAGTCGTCTTCCATTCTGCGGAGATGAAGGGCAAGCGAAGCTCATAAGATGTATTGAGAAAAGATAAGGACGTAAACGAGAGATTACCTGTTACCCGGGGCCCGCTTCGTGAACGTTGATGTCAACATTGATCACATGAAGGCTTGACGCCATGCAGTCTCAAATTCTCTCTGTCCAAGTACTTCAAGCGTCTAATCTTACTGAATGGAAACCGTGGAGATCGTTCCGTAACCGCGTTCGGTTCCGGAAGATTTGATTGATTTGATTTGTGGGGTTTAACGTCCCAAAACCAGCTCTGATTATGAGAGACGCCGTAGTGAAGGGCTCCGGAAATTTCGACCACCTGGGATTCTTCAACGTGCACTGACATCGCACAGCACACGGGCCTCAACATTTCGCCTCCATCGAAATGCAGCCGCCTGCGGCCGGAATTCGATCCCGCGACCTTCGGATCAGCAGCCGAGTACCATATCCACTAGACCACCGTGGCGGGGCTTCGGTTTCGGACGGTGTAAAAGGAAAGGGCGGGGGGAGGGGGTAAACGCAGCTGTTGATGGTAGAGCACAGAGGCACAGCACCTCTATCCAACAGCACGCGGGATGTCAAGCACACCGGTCCATGTTCCATACCTTAGGAACTGTCGCAACGCAACACAACCAGGGGTCCGTCACTCTCTCCGGCATTCAGCACTCCTTTGAACATGGAGAAATCTCCGGTGAACCAAAGACGACCATATACGACACGCAAACTGTTCAAGGGGTTGCCGATGCACTTTCGACGAAACCTCGCAATCGCCTCGGGAAACCTTCCGAAGGTGCCATCGCAACTGCGCACATCACGCATGCGCATTTCAGAGTTGATGTTTCAAGCAGTGTTAGAGCAGTTTTAAATACGAAGCATTTCTTAACGAACTTCGGCGAGTTTGAGCGTATCTATCTATCTATCTATCTATCTATCTATCTATCTATCTATCTATCTATCTATCTATCTATCTATCTATCTATCTATCTATCTATCTATCTATCGGTTGTAGAATTCTGTTGCGGAGGTCTTGATATACCTAACCTCGTTTTAAGCGAACAGGGCATTTTTTCAGTACTTCTTAACCTCGACACAAAAAAATCATCCGGGCCGGATGACATCCCGAACAGCTTTCTTCACAGATACGCTGAATGGTGCGCGAAATATCTTCTTCTTGTTTTTAGTGCAAGTATCGACAAGGGTGAAGTTCCTGTAGATTGGAAAATGGCACGGGTGACACCAGTACACAAATCTGGTGATAAGCATTCTGTGACGAACTATAGGCCGATTTCACTATTATGCACTACCAGCAAGGTAATCGAACACTTTATTTTTGGGCACGTGAGCTCGTTTTTGGAAAGTAAAAACTTCTTCGCGAGCAGCCAACATGGTTTTCGACGAGGCCTGTCGACGGTGACACAACTGCTTCATATCACCAACGAATTTATCGCAACGCTAGACAAAGGGGGCGAATTGATGTAATCTTTCTCGATTTCCAAAAAGCCTTCGACCGTGTGTCCCATTCTAACTTATTGACAGAACTTGGGAGCATTTTAAACAACAATCAACTTGTAAAATGGCTCGACTCTTATCTATCGAACCGCCACCAATACGTCCAAATAGCAAAATCGAAGTCTAAAACAGCACCAGTGCTTTCCGGTGTACCTCAAGGCTCGGTCCTCGGGCCCCTTCTTTTTCTTATTTATCTGAATGACTTGGCTTTTGAGTCTTCTGTACGCAGCCGTTTCTTTGCAGATGACTGCATCGTCTATAACATTATTGAGCCAACTGAGGATCAAGCCGCATTAAACAACCATTTAATGGCCATAACTAATAGGTGTCATATGTGGGAGATGACCTTGAATTCCGCGAAATGCGCTCAGATGTCAATAACACGTAAAAAATCCGCACTTCCCTACACGCACAAAGTGAACAATAACCTAATCACCCGTGTTGGTCAGTTTAATTACTTGGTTTTAACTATTGATTCTACGTTACACTGGAACACACACATTTAAAATATTGTCGCTACAGCTTCAAAACGGCTCTGGTTGCTCAGGCATCGATTGAAACACTGTAACGGTAATACAACATTAGTTGCATATACGTCCCTCATACGTCCGTTACTCGAGTACGCAGATGTGGTTTGGGATCCTTACACTAAAACGGAGATTAATCGTATAGAGCGTATTCAGAGAAAGGCGCTTCGTTTTATTTACAATAAATATGGTAGGAACGTGTCCGTATCAGGACTTTACATGCAATCTGGTCTTTGCCCTCTCGAATCACGGCGGAAGTTGCACCGTCTCAAGATGATGTTCAACATCATTAATAACCGCAATAAACTAGACTTCCAGGCATACATGGAATTTAATAGGTCACGACCTACTCGAACGAAACACAACAAGTCCATTTTGGTACATCAATGTAAAACAAATGCGTACAAGGGTTCCTTTTTTCCTAAGACGATAGTCGAGTGGAACGGGATACCAAATGAGGTGGTAAACATGCCAACGTCTCATTCTTTTTTGTCGGCTATTGTTCCCTAGTTGTGATCAATGGGTTTGCTTTATAACTGGAAAGTGATTTACTAGTTGTTCAATGTTCATTGTACTGTTTTTTGCAACTAGTTACTCAGAATCTACTTCTCATTGATTGTCTTCTTGATGTTCATGTATTTCTCCTTGTTATTTTGTACTTCTAACATGACATTACCTTGTAACAAATGTAACGTTCACTGCACTGTAACCACTCCTGCCTTGGCGACCAAAGGGTTGCTGGCAGTATTGAATAAATAAAAAATAAAAAAATCTATCTATCTATCTATCTATCTATCTATCTATCTATCTATCTATCTATCTATCTATCTATCTATCTATCTATCTATCTATCTATCTATCTAGCCGCCTACGATTTTGTGCTCTCCTGGCCGTTTCGCTAATGGGACGTTTACGAAAATTGGTATGCCACAACATGACTGCATGAAGAACATAAATGACAGGTCATAACATGAATATCATGACATGCATGTCATGAGCGGCATGATTTACATGCCACGGTCTTGATGCTCGCCTGGCCGTTTCGCTAATGGGATGTACGCGAAAATTGGTATGGCAGAACACGACTGCCTGACGAACATAAAGAGCAGGTCATAGCGTGAAAATCATGATATGCATATCATGAGCGGCATGATTTACATGCCACGGTCTTTGTGCTCTCCTGGCCGTTTCGCTAATGGGATGTACGCGAAAACTGGTATGGCACAACATGACTGCATGATGAAGCATAAATGACAGGTGATAACATGAAAATCACGAAATGAATGTCATGAGCGACATGATTTACATGCCACGCGTTTCGTTAATGGGATGCATACGAAAATTTATATGGCACAACAAGACTGCATGACGATCATAAATGACAGGTCATAACGTGAAAATCGTGACATTCACATCATAAGCGGCATGATTTACATGCATGCGTTTCGTTAATGGGATGTATACCAAAATTTCTACGGCACAACACGACTTCATGACGAACGTAAATGACAGGCCATAACATCAGAATCATGACATGTGTGTGTGAGCGTCACGGTTTACATGCCACAATCTTGACGCTCTGGCGGCTGTTTCGTTAACTTCATACGTACCAAACTGGGTATAGCGAGACAACAATGCAAATGCATTTTACGTTCCTGATGCGTGCTTCGCATTTCCTTGATTCCCACTGCACGTGGGATCTGCCAATTTTTTCTTGTTTGTAGCACGAATGTAGCATCTTTAAGGAAATATAGCACATTGACCACGTGTAGTGGCACTTCCACCACCGGTTTTCTTGCAGTGAGTCTTTGCTGTAGCACTAGTACCACAATGTGAGGGTGCAGAGCGCCTGCCGCTTCCACAAGATATACTTCCTCGTCAGTGTGAGGCATGGAGCGTTATAATGGGTACCAGACACCAGTCCAATTTGAATTGTCTACTGAGATTACAAAACGAAGCGGTCCATTGCACTAACGCAGTCCTTTCCTGAAACAAGCAACCTATATGAATTTAAGCCCACTTTGGACATGTTGATTTGACTTGTGGCAGATACATGAAATGGTTATCCCAAGTACCTTTTCAGTGTCGCTCAGTACAATTTCAGAAATGTCCACTTCACAGTTTCCTTTTGCCATAACCACCAGCGGCACAAAAAAAAATGAAAAGAGGCACATAATTATTCCCAACAATCCCGAATTCACACACATATAGGATCACTAATTCGCGAAACTTTCTGTCATTGAACTCCTTAAGAAAAGCTACGAAAACAGAACTCTTTCCATCTCTGATACATGCATTGGCCATCAAGTTCTACTTTGTATATTTCTTGTGTGTATGTGTAGTGATTTCTTAAGACAATTTTCTGTTGTCCTTGTAAACATTCATTTTTTGTTTTAATTGCTTTTACCAAAATGGTGCACAACAGCCTATAATCAATTTATACTTTGCAATTTACACTGTATACTGTTCCTTTGTATAGTTGTTACGTATATTAGGGGCGAAGCTCGTTAATGATTGATTGATTTGTGGGGTTTAACGTCCCAAAACCAGCTCTGATTATGAGAGACGCCGTGGTGGAGGTCTCCGGAAATTTCGACCACCTGGGGTTCTTTAACGTGCACTGACATCGCACAGCACACGGGCCTCAACATTTCGCCTCCATCGAAATGCAGCCGCCGCGGCCGGGATTCGATCCCGCGACCTTCGGATCTGCAGCCGAGTGCCATAACTACTAGACCACCGTGGCGGGGCGCGAAGCTCCTTAAGGCGTGGGTCGTTCATCCCTTGTAGTCGTAGCCACCTCGTTCTAGGATTGCGCTCGATAGCTCGCGCGCCGGGAGGCTCGCGCTCGCCCTCGGCGCGTTCCTCCCGGCGCGCGAGCTCTCTCACTCTTCCATCTGCTGTCTTGTGCGAGAGAGACAGAAAGAGAGAGAGAGAAAGAGCGAAAGACTATCCGTTTCTAACGATGATGATGGGTTTGTGCTAGCGCGTTACGGCGCGTGTAAGAAGCTGGTGTAAGACGCTGTGGCCTCTCCGCCTTATACTCTTTCAGCAGTCATGTGATGGCGTCGGCAAACGCGGTGCGCGTTCCGGCCTGTGTAAGGGGCTGCGTAAGACGCTGTGGCCTCTCCCCCCTTACTAGAGTGTACTGCGTGTTTCTAACGCGTTTGTGCTAGCGTCCCCTTAAACGCGAGATCCCAGCGTTCGAATAGAGTGTTTCTCACGTCTTTACATGATGATCGACTGGGCGAATTACACGGAAGATTAACGGTTTACCGGTGATTCACTCCGGAGCTTCGCCCACTCATCATCATTCACCCCGTGGTTATGCTGTGAATTTCATTGTATGCTAACGCTATGTAACAGAATGATAGTGTGCTTTGCTACATTATCGTAGAGCAGTTGTGCGGGTCGCGTTCGCACGCTTGCCCTTAGGACGTCGGTTCGATCCAGGCCGCGGGGTTCAAATTTGCGATGGAGGAGAAAATGCCGGAGGTTCTGTGCGTTGTCAGTAAAGAACCACGGGCGATCAAAATTTCCGAAGCCCCCAATACGGCGTGCCTTAGAATCACACCGTGGTTCTGGCACGTTAAACCACGACAATTATGACTAGCATAGCTTGATGCATAAATAATTTGACTTTGGGTCCGAGCTCAATATATTACTAGCTATTGATCGCTGAAACCGAACGCTGTGTTATCTTTGACAGTTAGAGGAACTGCACAAGGACTGATTGATTTCTGGGGTTTTACGTCCCAAAACCAGCTGTGATTATGAGAGACGCCAAATTTTGACCGTCTGGAGTTCTTTAACGTGCCCTGACATCGCACAGTACACGGGCCTCTGGCGTTTTCGCCTCCATCGAAATGCAGCCGCCGCGGCGGGATTCGATGGCCGCTAGGGGGCCAACCCGAGCGGATCCTGTCACGTCGGCTCCGACAAACGGAACGTGCTACTCCTATCCATTCTTTCCTACGGCCACTAACCTGCTCGAAAAGCGACACAAGTGCCTAAGGAAGACAGAGACGGCGCCCTTTCAGGGCGAGCACCGACTTTCTTTGTGCTACGAACATTTGGTGAAGCGTGACGCTCTGCCGCCGAGCTAAGCCTAACTGGGATTTCTCACCTCCGCCGGTACTGGCGGCGACGCCTGCCGTCACCATGGATGTAACGGTTGAAGGCCATACCATCACTGCAGAAGAGTTCCAGGCAGGCCATTGGACACCTGTTTTATACAAAGCCTATGCTTCCCGACCGGCCAGTTTAGCGAAACCACTTCACTCCCCCATCGCTACGTCCGAGGCGAACCCAGACGCCAAGAACGCAGTGCGCGTCGCAGCAGCCGCAACTGGCGGTGGAAAGACTTGCTGGTCCGCCCCCCACCTGTGACAAAGGAGGCTCGCCTCGCTGCACAACGCAGCAAGCAGCTGCCACCACTTCCACCGAACGCTAT
Organism: Hyalomma asiaticum; assembly: GCA_013339685.2. NCBI lineage: Eukaryota > Metazoa > Arthropoda > Arachnida > Ixodida > Ixodidae > Hyalomma > Hyalomma asiaticum. The sequence goes on along the minus strand of CM023487.1, from coordinate 59,307,090 downwards.
TCGCGTTGTCGTTCGCCCGCGAGGCGAAATACGACTTAGAGAAGTGCCCACCCCTAGACTCATAAAGGCAGTTCAGGCCGCACTCCGAATCGCTCTACCTGAAGACTTCTGCCTACGCACCACCTACCAATAATACATTTACTGCTGCTACAACGCATTCACCAACAGCTGAGACACTCAAGACGCTGACCTCGCTCACCATTGGTGGCCATACCTACCAGTGCGTGGCTTACGTGGCACCCCCAGCGGGGGCAACGAGAGGAGTGCATCTCAAACGCTTGCGACGACGAGACCCCTGCGCAGCTGTACCAAGACCTGGTCAGGCGAAATCCAGAGTACACCATATTCTCATCACATTCGACGCAAATGAAGTCCCGCACTCCATCAAGTACATGGGAGCCATTCACCGTTGCACCCCATACCGCGGCAGTCCGGATGCCTGTACCAATTGCAGACAGCCTGTTCATCGTCATGACGTATGTCCAAGCCCGAAGACTAATCTCTGTCCCCGTTGCGGCACGCAACATTCACCCCAAGGGACTCCTTGCACACCCAAGTACATTCTGTGCGCGGGCGCTCAGCTTACCGGACTGGATCGTGCAAAGGGCGAAACCTTCGCCAACCACTGAAGCAGACCAAGCAACCACAGACGCAGCAGCGAGAACTGGTTCCACACGGGGACAACTTTCCCCAATTGTCTCGGGGGCCCACTCAGCCTACCCAACATAAGCGAGCATGGACCGTGCCGTTGAACAAAGGCTTGGGTCCTCCCCCCACTTCCTCCAAGCACGCGTCATCCTTGACCACGACTTCTACGCTACAAGGCGACCTGGCAAAGTCTCGGGAGGAGGCAGCGGCGGCCAAAGCAGAAGCTCAAGCAGCCCGAGCAGAAGCAGCTGCCCTTCGTGAACACATCGCCAAGCTGGAGGCCCAGATAAGTACACTCGCCACTGACCTTCCCGCTCCACCTATCCCCACTCCTAAAGCATCACAGCCCCCTCCCCCTAACCCACCCACGGCCCCTGTCCTACCCAGCCATCTCAACCCTGACATCTATGCCAATTCACTAGAGTTGGTTGCTGACGCAGAACTCCCTCAGCACTCAAGTCAGTGCATTACGCCCGTACATTGCCTCCCCCATGCCACATGGTGTAACACACAAGAGAATTTGCGCAGTGATCATTGCATTATCGAAATTCTCTTAAACATGCGCCTAGCCCGCAGGCCTCCCAGAGGCTCCACTCTAACGAATTGGGATTTTTTCCGCACATGTAGAGTAGCCCGCACCTACGCCCCTATCACGAACATCAATGAATGGGCTAAACCAATTCAAAGTGATATCCAATCCGTAACTCGCCCCTTACCAGAGGACAGCTCAAGCGACACAGTTGACTCCCGCTTGCTTCATTTATGGGACGCTAAAGCAAGTCTCGAACGACGCTGGCGGAGGCAGCGTTGGAACCGGACTCTCAGACGTCACCTTGCCCGTCTCACCAAAGAGATTGAGATCCACGCGGCAGCTCTTTCACGACAGAACTGCGAATCACTCTGCGACAAATTAGATGGCAATATGAGTGTACCTCAGACTTGGAACTTGTTTAGGCACTTAATAGACCCGACTCACTCTAAGACTATACAAAAACAAAACCTCACCAAACTCTTACGTAATTCCGATATACCTCCACCAGATCTCCTCCAAGAACTTCGACATCAGTACTTCCCCACGTACCCTGTCGTAACACACCCTGACTATGGAGGACCCCCTAATGATCTCCTCGATCAACCCACTAGCGAAGCAGAGGTCCAAGCCGAACTACAGAAACTGAACACTTGCTCGGCCCCCGGTCCGGACGGGGTACACAACAAAGCGCTCCGTAATCTTGATGCCCAATCTATCGTCGCCCTTACTGAATACTTTAATGAATGCTGGCAAAGAGGCGCCCTCCCACCACAATGGAAAGAGGCCAAGGTAGTCTTTATACCAAAACCTGGGAAACCTCTGCTCACCTCAAACCTCAGGCCCATATCACTCACCTCATCGGTCGGCAAACCAATGGAGCGTGTACTCCATACAAGGCTTTGCCAATACCTAGAAGGCATGAACCTCATACCCACTTGCATGTTCGGATTTCGGCCTGGGCTTTCCACACAGGACGTTTTCCTACAGCTAAAGCATCACATTCTTGACTCTCAAACTCGTGACACCAAAGCCATTTTAGGTGTGGACCTCACAAAGGCATTTGATAACGTTACCCACTCAGCTATCCTGCAGAACCTTACTACACTAGTAGTCGGCGCAAAGATGTACACCTATATCCGAGACTTCCTCAGCCACCGTACTGCCACCGTACTTGGCGCAAGAGGTAGGCCACCGTACTTGGCGCACGGGGTACGCCCCACGGAGCCGTATTATCCCCTATTCTTTTCAATATTGCGCTTCTTGATCTGCCCCAACAGCTAGCTAAAATCCCAGACATTCATTTCAGCTTCTACGCCGACGACATCACTGTCTGGGCAAACCGAGGCAGTGACGCCGACATAGAAGAGCACCTACAGTTGGCACTGGACACCATTGACACATATGTACGAGGGCGTGGCCTAACCTGCTCCCCTTCGAAATCAGAGCTCTTCCTCTACCACCCCACGCAACGTAATTTAGTAATTCCACCCATCTCCTTCATGCTAGGTGCCCATCTCATCCCCCTAGTATCTAAAATTCGTGTGCTAGGGCTAGTTCTGTACTCGCATGGCGCACACGGAGAAGTCATAAGGACTCTCCAAGCACACGCTCAACAGACCACCCGACTAATTCGCCGCATAGCGAACCATCGGGCCGGCCTGCGCGAGCGCAACACGCTTCGACTAACACAGGCTTACATCATAAGCCGCACCACATATGCCCTCCCTTACCTACACCTCCGAAAAAATGAGAGAGACCCGATTAACGCGCTTCTACGCAGTTGCACGAAAACGGCTCTACGCCTTCCTCCCAGCACATCCAGCGAACGACTCCTCAAACTCGGTGTACACAACACTCGGGAGGAAATCTCGGGAGCCACCTTTACTGCACAAAAATCGCGTCTCTCTAATTCAGTGGCTGGCCGCACTCTGTTATCCAAGTTAAACCTAACCACAATTACACGCTCACCCGAGGGGTTCCCTCTTTCTTCTAACCTTCGCTCTCACCTCAACGTCCCCCCCCATTCCAAGAACATGCGCCCTGAGCGAGACGAGAAACGCAGAAAGGCAAGAGCTCGGGCTCTCCAAAAACAGTACGGCGAGGACCATGGCGTGGTCTACGTGGACGCAGCGGCATATACGTCAGGAACCCCTATGGCACTGACGGTAGCTGACAACGAGGCGAAACTTCTAAATTGCAGCTCAGTCATTACCAATTCCTTCACAGAGGCAGAGGAGGCAGCCATCGCGCTTGCGCTCATCTCTACATCTGACACCACTGTTATAAGCTACTCTAAATCTGCTATTCTAAATTTTGCCAGTCGCTTCATATCTCGCACCGCTGTTCGCTTGTTGCGCTTCTGGCAGCCCCGGCACTCCATAAGCCTCATCTGGACACCAGCACATGCCGGCCTCCCTGGTAATGAGGAGGCTCATTCCCTAGCCCGAGGTCTCACATTCCGGGCAGGAGAAATCGAGCCCCCTTCACAAGCCGAGCAGCGCCTGCTCTCTTTCAGTGATATTTTCGCGTACTACCGGGACCAACGGAGAGTATACGCACCCCCAGCTTCATCCCTAACCATAACGCAGGCCGCACATTGGCGACGCTTACAAACTCGGACCGCCCCATACTGCTAAACGCGCAATACCCAGACCAATTCCCCTCCTCATGTAAACTTTGCTGCAAAGCAGGGGATTTTCTGCACATCCTCCTCACGTGCCCCACCTTCCCCCATCACCGGCTGTGGCGGTGTCTTACTGTGAGTGCATCATGAACAGCACTTCGGCATTCGATCAGCGCAAGGTCATCCTGCGCGATGAAGAGGATTGCGCTTCAAGGCCTTTCCTTTGCTTTGTAAGGGTGTCTCCTCAGTGAGGGAGCACCCACGTGCCATGTAGGGGGCTCCGCCCCGCATTCAAACGTCGGCAATAAATGAAAACCACCACCACCGGGATTCGATCCCGCGACCCTGCTGCTGCTGCTGCCGCCGCTGCTGCTGCTGCTGCTGCTGCTATTGTATTTGTTGTTACATACTGTCGAACAGCTGACGCCTCTTGGTAGGGCCATTTAGGCCTATTTAATATCAATTATTTAACCTCCTGTAAATGTTTCTCCCTGTGTCCGCCTGAATAGCAATCTTACGACCTTCACATCTAGCCATCTAAACGTTCATATAATTACGTAAGCTGTTTTGTGGGATCTTGTCAATAAAGGATTAGTCATGCATGAGGCGTCAGACAGCCTCGACAGTGCAGCCTTCTATGGTGCGACCTTACCAGTACTTCCTATTTGTGTTTGCATGACCACTTACAGGTTCAGAAGACGCCTAGTCATTCAGCTGTTTTTGAACGCATTCAAAATTTGAAAGCGTAGGACACCTCTCATTTCATTTAATTAAGAACATGATCGCGCCCGCACAGACATTCCTAATTTTTTTGCAGGCGTATTCCGCGACAAATTGAGTAAGTAATTTTGTTGTTGACCTTAGTATGAAAACGTTCACCCGTTAATGCCCGTTAATGCATGCTTCGCGGCGCGAGTCACGCAGCGTTGCCATGAACATCTTTAGCGACTGAGCGGTTTGAAGTCGAAGCTGATCCGTGCGGAGCGTTTGCAGCTAACAGCGGAGTTAACTGTCACGAAGAAGGAAAAAGCTCTTACCCTTCACCTGCTACCCGCATTGCTTCATGATAATAATGATAATTATTCGAAAGACAATATAGAAAGGTTGCGCAGAAGCCCGCGCGTACCCTCGACCACACCCACATTATACCATACTCGGCCATACCCACACCCTTTGTTACAGGGCCGTCGTTCAAGCTCCCCGGCGCGAAGTCGGCGAAGGGAACGACGGCAGTTTCGGTCGTTCCGTACGCAAGCAGACATAGTGAAAGGGTCGGAGTCGTGGTTGCAAAAACAAAACAACAAAATTTAATCAAGATCGCTAGGGTAGCACGAGAATACAAGGCAAGAACTACACTTCACTCAAGTTAACAATGAACAGCGATTAAAGAGCTTGACAAAAATACTAACGCGCGAACAACAAACAAATAGGAAAAATAAACTAACAAACAAGCAGTAACTAGGGCAATGTCAACAATTCAGGAGTCTAATCTACAAAAGTTAAAGTTCAAGAGGAAAGTTCAGGTGTGTAAACATGATGGCATACGTGTTGATGACCGGCAGCGCTGAAGGGTCCACGACGGTCTGGTGCGGCACAGTCTGGTACGGCACAGCGTTGAGGCCGTTGGAGTTGCAGCGCTGATGTTTCCGGGGAGTAAGTGCTTGATGGCAAACTCGAGCAGTTTGAACTAACTCGAGCCGAAGTCCCGACGCCTACGTTGCAGGCGGTAAGCGCGCGTGTAAACTAGGCGAAGCGGCTAAGGTTAGGTGGCCACCCGGTACAAAGCCACGCTAACAACTTCTAGAGCGATACGATAATCGGCTTCTATGCCATGTCAGCCAAGCGACTAGAACCCCGTGCTCCTCAATGGTCCTCGCTTAAATACTCGCATGTTTTCCCTGATTCGCTGTCTGCGGAATCGGGCCGTGTTTGTGAGACAATTGCTCCGGAACTTCATTTCTTGCTCCGCCCAAAATATGCCTCTCGCAATTAATGCACTGGAGAGAACGATGACCAAACCCTTTCTCGTGGTCGCCGAGTGGGCATCTTCATTCAACTTGCCTGATTGACAGGTCCTTAGTGTCCGAGTCGCGGGGGGCCCTCGGAGGCGAGGGGCCACCGACACACGATAGGGTACTGCGCGCACGTGGTCAGTGCGGCGTCCCGCTGTCCTGCCCTGCATTTCTGGTCCGAAGCACCGTGTTCGGGCTTTCAAGAATCACGCCGGGGGGTCACGTGGGAACGCCTCAAGTTCAAGCTTCCCAGCTCAGAAGACCATCTTCTTGTTTTCTCCGAAAAGGGCCGATAGCTTCTGACGTCTTTGGAGCGGTCGAAGCGCTACTAACATGGCATATGCGGGGATACCGTGAACCTGCAGTTATAGTCCACCACGAGGAAATGTCATTCCGTGACACCCTTGCTGTTGTTGTTGTTGTGGCCTCTATACTTGGCACATACGAGGTGGTTTGGCCACACTACAGGTATTGATGTATAGAACGGGAAAATTAAAAGGCCTAGGCTAAAGTCTAAGCCTTCACTCCTCTGCTACGTGATAGCGATAGTAATAATGATACGACAGTGATAGTGACCTTGACGCCCTTTCCTCAGCTCGACTGTTTGCTGAGGTTTAACATACGTCGAACCAGCTTTACTGTTTAACGTGGGTTGCATAAGTCTGCTTCTAAACTGGTAGGGCATCACGTGCATGTAAAGTGTCAAAGGCTAGTCGACGTTCATGGCCGAGGAGCAAGGGCATGTCCCACACGTTATTTAATTACCGGTAATCGTGAGGTAAACGGCAATCACGCCACGTTTCTTTTTTTTTATGGCCTAGCAGTAATATCGGTCTGCCGGCGCGTTGTTTTAACCACGGACCCTACATAATTTGTCTCGTGCGGCATATATGATAGCCAGTTGCGTTCCGACGCACTCTACTCCAGGAACGCAAAGACGCTTGATGATTGATTGATTGTGGTTCGGTTAGGAAAGGACGCTAATTTCTGCAGCCCATGTAGGGAGCACGGCTAAGCGTCCGTGGGGGTGGGGGAAAGGGAGTGAAAGAGATAGAGAGGAGAGAAAGGCCGTAGTGGAGGGCTCCGGAAATTTAGACCACCTGGGGTTCTTTAACGCGCACTGACAACGCACAGTACACGGGCCTCTGTCATTTTCGCCTCCATCGAAAATGCGACCGCCGCGGCCGGGATCGAACCCGCGTATTTTGGGTGGCAGCCGAGTACCGTAACCACTACACCACCGCAGCGGACAAGACGCTGGCCTACAAGCAAATGATGCGCCTTTCGTACAGCCAACGCCTCCTCTATCTACAGCGAAGTGTGCGTTCACAAAACGATCCGCTGACAAACAGTTGAGTTTCGCTTGCAAGGTTTCATCATAGGGAAAACGAGTTCTCTCTATGGTTTCACCGTTTGCGAACGCTCCTGGTTTATGGCAGGTTTACGCAGGGCGCTGGCGCGTTCAGTGCAGCGTCTCCGGAAAAATATGAGTCGTTCGAGAGCTTTCGCTTGTGCGCAACTGTCGAGGATCCCTGTGCAGTGTGGAGGTGCAGCTGATGTGTACATGCAAGGTGTTCACATGTGCAGAGCATCCAACCGACCTCCCGCCCCTCGATTCGTTTCGTTTCTGGAACGGCTGGAACAGCTCTCCCATAGTACGCTTCATTATTTCCTTGAATCGCTTACATTTGTTCTAAGCTCACATTGCTGCTTATGTGCGAAGGCAGGTTTCACTTTCGTGTTACACCGATTCCAATGACAGAGGGATCAACCATATTTTAAATGGGAAGCATTTCTTAGCGAACTTCGGCGAGTTTGAGCGTATCTATCTATCTATCTATCTATCTATCTATCTATCTATCTATCTATCTATCTATCTATCTATCTATCTATCTATCTATCTATCTATCTATCTATCTAGCCGCCTACGACTTTGTGCTCTCCTGGCTGTTTCGCTAATCGGATGTTTACGAAAATTGGTATGCCACATCATGACTACATGACGAACATAAATGACAGGTCACAATATGAAAGTCATGATATGCATGTCATGAGCGGCATGATTTACATGCCACGGTCTTAGGGCTCTCCTGGCCGTTTCGCTAATGGGATGTATGCGAAAATTGGTATGGCACAACATGACTGCCTGATGAACATAAATGGCCGGCCATAACATGAAAATCATGACATGCATGTCATGAATGACATGATTTACATGTGACGGTCTTGGTGCTCTCCTGGCCGTTTCGTTAATGGGATGTATACGAAAATTAGTATGCCACGACATGACTGCATGGCGAACATGACTGACAGGTCACAACATGAAAATCATGGTATGCTTGTCATGGGCGACATGATTTACACGCCACGCGTTACGTTAACGGGATGTATACGAAAATAGGCATGCCACAAGATGACTGCATCATGAACGTAAATGGCAGGTCATAACATGAAAATCATGACATGCATGTCATGAGCGACATGATTTACATGCCACGGTCTTGGTGCTCTCTTGGCCGTTTCGTTAGTGGGATGTGTAGGAAAATTGGTATGCAACAATATGACTCCATGACGAAAATAAATGACAGGTCATAACGTGAAAAGAATAACGTGCATGTCATGGGCGGCATGATTTACATGCCAGGCGTTTCGTTAATGGGATGTATACCAAAATTGCTATGGCACAACACTACAGCATGAAGAACGTAAATGACAGGTCATAACATTAGAATCATGACACGCGTGTCATGACCGACATGATTTACATGCCATGGTCCTGGCGCTATACTGCCGTTTCGTTAATGGGATGTGTGGGCTCCGTCTACTGACCAGAGGGCGCTACGTAGCTCTCGTCGGACGGCTCAGTCGCGCACGGTGGAAACCGAGGCGACAGCGACGCGCACAAGCCCCAAGCATTTTCGCCTCCATCAAATATAAGATGGTCAAGTTTGACCAACCAACCAACCCATTCTTGTTGCTAGTAGCACTGAGTGTGCCTCTTCTTTTGCCGACTGCATGAGTACCTAGAAAGCCAGACTATCCCCACACGCACCTGTACTGCTTCCACCGCTTTCTACATGCGGAAAAAATAATTAGCACGGTAAAGTGGCCGGGAACAGCTGCTTTACTATACGAAGCGCATGCAGAGCAACGCGCATTGGGGGGTTGGCTCGCGACGCCCTCGCGCGGAACGCGCCGTCGTCCTGTATAGAAACAGATCCATTGTAGTCGTGGCAGCTGCTCAGGCCGTAAAAGAGAGAGCGAGCGCGCGCATCCAGACCGGCCGTGGTGCTGCGAACCACACGAACGGGGAGTTCCGCCCGAACCGCCGAAGAGAAAGGGCGCCTTTTTTCGCCGCTCCTAGAGCTTCGCCCTTTCTCTTCCGCGCCAGCCGCTACTCCTTGGCCTACGAGAGCGTCCACCCGGCCGCTCCGCTTCGCACGAGCTCGGCGCCCATGGGCGCTGCAGCTCTGCCTTCGTCGCCACGAACGCGTGGATTTGACCCTGCTGACGCCGACCCCTTCTGCTGCATAGTGCCGTGCCACGTGTACGTACGGCAGCGATGGAGGGCAAGCCCTTCGAGTACGAGGGACCATATCGCCCGGACCCCTCATTGTCCTCCTACGAGAACGCACAGCTCCAGTTGAAGTGGGACATCCGGTGCATGAAGCGCAGGGAACAGCGTCGCTTGGAACAGCAAGCCGCGTCCGCCATCGACAGTCGGTCCCAGTCAAAGGCGAGCGAGGAGCTTCCTCAGGCGCCCGCGCCTTCCAGACCTGCACGATCGTGCGGTGTGGCTGCCTTCCCTGTCGCCGCCACACCTACCGCTTCGAACACCCCTGCTGCTGCCACTCCTGTCGCAGCAACGAGCTCCACGGAGGTCTGCCCATCGTCCGCGCTCCTTCCCCTCTCATCGGACGAGGAGATGGACGTCACGAGCACGTGCAAGCGTGCACGTGAGCCCAGCGAGGACGACGACGCTGCAGCCCCCCGCAAGCAGGCCGCGAGCACCGTGCCCGCCCCAGCTCCTGCCGAAGCCGTCCCTGCGACTTCGGCCACCGTGAACGTGCCGGCCTCCGCCGCCGACATGATTTCGACGCCACCGCAGCCACCCATGCCACCTCCGAGTGTTGCCGCGGCAGCCCAACACAGGGTAGCTGCGCCTGTAACCACGCGGAAGGCTCGGAAGCAGCGGAAACGGCGCAACGCCAAGCGGCCGCGGAAGCAGCAGCCCCGCGTCCCAAAGCAAGCCACGGAGGAACCGTCGACCCCACCTCCAAGCCCCTCGCTCGTCGAGAGCGACTTCCAACTCGTTGTCTCGAAGGCAGCCCGCCGGCGAGCGAGGGCACTCGAGGCCGCAGTACTACCATCCGATCCTGCGGTCGTGGGGACGGTGCTCTTCCGTCCGTCAACACCCGGCAGCAGTTTTCGAGGATCGTCTCGACTGGCGATCGCGGCGGCGCTCTCCGCGCGGCCAGTGTGGCGGCGGTGCGCATCAACCACCGTCGAAACATCGTGGCTGCGGATGCGTCGTCTGCGGAATGCCTCTCGGCGCTCCTGTCCATCAAGGAGCTCAACGGCGTCCTCGTCGCCGCCGGGAAACCTGCAGATCGCCGTACGTGCACGGGCTTCGTGTACGGCGTTGACGGCGACCTGACCGACGCCGAACTGCTCACGGCCGTGACCGCGAGTGTTCCCGTGCTCTCCGCGGCTCGCAAGGAGCGGGCTGTGAAGCTCCGCTTCGCCGGCACCGTTCCCCCCGAGACCGTGACCTTCTGCAAGATGCCATTCCGGGTTCGCCCTGTGAGGCCTCGTCCCCTGCAGTGCCTCCAGTGCGGCCGCTTCGGCCATGTGCTCGCCACGTGCCCACGCCCGGAGGACTGCATACGCTGTGCCCGAAAGCACCCTGCTTCGATGGACTGTGCTCCACGGTGTGTGAACTGTGGTGGTGGCCATTCCGCAAACACCCCCACCTGCCCCAGATGGCAGGAGGAGAGGCGCGTGGCTACTATCATCGCAACTTCACCGAGTCCAGTGTCTCGGCGGGCTGTGAAGGCGGCGGTGCGGGAGGAGAATCATCTTCGCTCGTACGCAGCTGCCCTCAAAAACGGCCCACCGACCAAACCGCCAAAGGAAGGCGCACGCCCCACCCCGGCGCCGCGCCGCTCCCTCACCACGCCAGCAAGCTCTGCCTCCCCGGCCTCGCCTGCTGTTTTGCCTGTTGCTGCTCCGCCGGCCATGCCTTCGGCGCACGCTCGTACCGTGCGTGCCCCGAACTCGTCCATGCCGGCGTCTCTGAACTCATCTGCTGTACCAGCAAGCCCCGCCCTCCCGGCCCCGCTTGCTACAACGCCGACCCCCACGAAGGAAGCAAGGGACGCTCTTATCCAGCTTCTTTCTGACTTGGGAAGGCAAGTCGCCGAATTATTTCCGGCGGACAATCCGCAACGTGTCGCGATCCTCCAGATTGCCAGCGTATTGCGCAGTACTGTGCTGAGCATGTAGAACTTCACGCCGGCGGCGGAAACGCCAAAGCATTCGTGCGGCTGCTGCCTCTGGACCGGCTGCCTTTGCGAGCAGTGGGACGTGCTTGTTCCTGCTGCTATCGAACGACCTTTCTCTCTTCCTTCTTTTCCTTCCTTTCTTCTCTTCCACTTTCATATCCCTTATCCCCTCCCCTAAGGCGCTTAGCCGTGTCCCCAGCATGGGTGACAGAAATTAGCGTCTCTTCCTTCCTAATAAACCACTACCACCACCACACGAACGCTCGCGGCGTCGCCCTTTGGAACAGTTTGCCGCAGGTTTGGAGCGCGCGTCTCAAAGGAAATAAAACGAAAGAAGGTGGGACGGGCGGTCGCTGCTGCTATAGAGTTGGAGACGCGCATCGCGTTCGCGTATTTCCCTGTCACAGTCTGCCCAATTTTGCTTCTTCTCTCCGCCAGGCAGTGCATTCTGGCGCTGATGTTGCACATGGAAAACTCGACTGCACGGAGCCTACACGAAAATTGGTTTGGCACAACATGACTGCATGACAATCATAAATGACAGGTCATAACATGAAAATCGTGACATGCATGTCATTAGCGGCATGATCTACATGCCACTCGTTTCCTTAAAGGGATGTATACCAAAATTGCTATGGCACAACACGACTGCATGACGAACGTAAATGACAAGTCATAACGTTAGAATCATGACATGCGTGTATGAGCGGCATGGTTTACATGCCACAGTCTTGGTGCTCTTGTGGCCGTTTCGTTAACTTCATATGTACCAAACTCGGTATAGCGAGACAACAATGCAAATCCATTTTACGTTCCTTATGCGTGCTTCGCATTTCCTTGATTCCCACTGCACGTGGGATCTACCAATTTTTTTTCTTTTGTTACGGCCTATCAGTAATATCAGTTTGAGATAGCTGGTGAAGCATTGGAAGTGGTAAGTCAATATGTCTACTTAGGCCAGGTAGTGACCCCTGATCCGAATCATGAGGCTGAGATAATTAGGAAGATAAGAATGGGGTGGAGTGCACTCGGCAAGCATTGTCAGGTAATCAGTGGTAGCTTACCATTGTCTCTGAAGAGGAAAGTGTATAACAGCTGCATCTTACCGGCACTCACCTACGGGGCAGAAACTTGGAGGTTAACTAAGTGGGCCCAGCTTAAATTGAGGACGACGCAGCGAGCTATGGAACGAAAAATGGTAGGCGTAACCTTAAGGGACAAGAAGAGAGCGGAGTGGGCTAGGGAGCATACGCGTGTTAGGGACATATTAATAGAAATTAAGAAGAAGAAGAAATGGGCATGGGCGGGCAATGTAATGCGAAGACAACCGTTGGTCATTATGGGTAACAGAGTGGATTCCTAGAGAAGGCAAGCGTGGCAGAGGGCGGCAGAACATTAGGTGGGCAGATGAGATCAAGAAGTTTGCGGGGATAAATTGGACCCGGTGAGCACAGGAGCGGGAAAATTGGAGATCTATGGCAGAGGCCTTTGCCCTGCAGTGGGTGTAGACAGGCTGATGATGATGATGATGGTCAGTAATATTAGTTCACGTAGGTACCCTTGTCAATTTCGTTTTGTACCGAGCGAACGAGGAGCTAGTTTCAATTTTTCGTTCCATACATTTTGTCGATGCCGGACGGCTTGTTCGATCTCCCGCACTGAGTATGGCCCACCACCTAAATGAAAAAAAAACGGAACGAAACGTGTGCGAAACGAGCCAAGCTCATGACGGACACGAAGAAGAAGATGAAGAAGAAGCAAACTAGCGACAAGTTTGCCTCTCTTAGTCGCTGAATTTTCGTCCGCCGCCCCATTGCTGGCGTACGTGCGACAAGATCTCAGTTGATTTGCAAGTACTACTCGTACGTTGCGACAGCCGGTCGGAGTCACAAGCGGCCAATGGGAAGCATACTGGACAAGGACACTGCGGACAAGCGGACCGGCATGATGAAACGCGAGAACAAGCTTGTGCGAAGCACCTGGCACTCGTTCTGCCACAAGAACGCTGACTTCGGCAGCCTTCTGCTAGTGGCCATGTTCACGCGGCACCCGAAGTACCAGGCGCTGTTCCCCAAGATCCAGGGCCGCGAGGTACGCTTCCTTCGCGACGACGCCAAGTTCCGAGCGTTCGGCGCCGCGGTCGGTCGCCAGCTGACTGCCATCGTCGACTCGGTGGACAACTACGACGACCTGTACGCGGCGGCGCGTCAAAACGCGGTCGACCACACCCGCCGCGAAGGGATGCAGGCGGAGCACTTCGAGGGCTTCTTCACGGCCGCGTTGGATCAGATGATCGAGAGCAACAAGTCGGACATGACGCCCGCCGCCGTCACGGCGTGGGAGAAGTTCTTTGAGGTAAGACTCTTGGAACGCGCAGTGATAAGAGCGGCGCACGCCGTAAGGAGCGTCGAATGTGCACGGAAGAGTAGCGGAATGTGGTGGCGGATGCAAGGACGGCGGAGTTCCACCAACGCCTAGTCAAAATTCACCAAACGTCCCGTCGTTTCAGCATAATGCCATCAGCTTTCTTCCGGGATGGAGGTCTTCCAGTTGTTCTTTCTAAAGAAAACATCGTCCGCAATGTACGAGGGTGCGCATCGGTTGCTTGCATCACCGGAAGGACTAAGAGCGGAGGCGTTCACTGAGGCTTCCTGTGAAGTTTCCACTTCTCCTTGCCTTTATGTACTGTCGAAGCTTCTTGCCAACTGGGCGTTTTATATTGTATGTTCATGCAGCTGGTTCTGATGCGGCTTAATAATTCAGAGGCATCATGGTCTTCGCTCATGAGTACATAAATCGGGTTTCCGCCCGTCTGCCATCTGGCTTGCTGCGGCGTAAACATGACTTTGACCGAAAGTCATGTTGAAAAAGTGGTGAGCTCATCACACGACGTTATGAGGAAGCTGGAAAGTCAGGCTGCTTGATGATCACATGTTGTGGCGTGTTAACGTGAAGAAATTTCCCCAGGGAAGTTACTGCCGGGACAGCGCGTGAATGGTCTGATAGGAAATTTCATGGTCCAGGAGAGGTTCAAACCTATATCCACGTGGCGCTAAGCGAGTGCGCTGCAACATGTCCACGGTGACTCTTCTCATGCGGTTATATTGTAAATAAGCCGATAGCACCAGCAGCTCTGGTTATGGTGCCTGTCTAAAAGTCAACTGTGGTTGCGCGTGTCACACGTACTTGTAGCACTGTATAAAACAATACGTGTGTGCTACTATCATTCGGCATAATTTTGTGCGGCCTTGTACGGCCCCTAAAAAATACTTCAGCAAACTGTGCCTTTGGTACGCACATCAGAACACCTTAGCGTGCGTTTCTCTTTGACAAAACACACGTCTGTGCCGTGGCGTGAGTGCCGACGTTACGTCGTACCACGGGCTACCCTTTATTCGCCATAGCCCTGTCGACGTGCCCGTCAATCCCACGTTCCGCACGCAGCGACTCAATCTGCGCAAAGGCGTTGGTCCTTCCCGTAATTCGACTTAATTAGACCCCAATTTCCACAATGCGTAGAGTCTTGACGTATTTTTCTCAAAGGGTTCGATGTACCTTGACGTTGTGCTTGGTGTAGCGTAGCAGTGCCCAAAGTGGCCCGTCCGTTCTAATATCTTTCTTTACCGCGTTCTTTAGCACTGCTACTTGTGTTGTTGTTGTTTTTTTTTCATTGCAAGTATAAACCAACTTGCCCAAGAACAAGTTTTGCTAAGGCCCTACCCCTTGCTATGTTCCTTTGTGCTTCTTGTGCTCCATGTCCTTTAATAAGAAGAACAACAGCAGTGCGTTTGGCGAGCCCGGCCGGATCATGAATAGCAGCTTGTCAGTGTCGCAAAACAAGAAAGCGTATAACAGCTGCTTCTTCGCAGTAGACTTGCATACGGTACAGAAGCCTGGAGGCTCACGAAAAGGCTTCAGCTCGAACTGAGGACAGCGCATTTGTGTCAGAGAAAGGAGAGTAAATGAGGTATAGGGAGATAATTATGGTAGCAGCAGTTGCACAGCCTTTTAAAAATACTCATTTTGGTGTTTTACGCGCCGGAGGCCCGGTATGGTTATGACGCACACAGGAGTGGGAGATTCGGGAAATTTCGACCACCTGGGGTTCTTTTAGAATGCACCGACTGCGTGCAGTACACGGCCCTCTAGCATAATCCGCCGTCATCGAAAATTCGACTGCCGCGGCCAAGATCGAACCGGCATCTTTGGGGTAAACATCCAGGCACCATAAACATCACACAACCACGGCACACTTGCACAGTCTTTAATTGTCTCCGTACAGCTTGCCCGGCTCGTCCCTCCTTGGTTTTCATTGTTCGTGCGATTTCGTCCGTTTCAGACACTCAACATGATCACGAAACATGTTTTTGACGAGGCTGCCAAGGAACCTAAGGCCGAAAAGGTGGTCAAGAAAGCCTCGGCCGCCAAGAAGGCCAAGGAGGCAGCGTCACCACCACAGGAACTGCGGCCTTCATCACCCGGTAAACCATCTTCAGGCGTTACCTCCACTGCGACCAGTCCCATCACCCAGAAGACCGCGAACGTCTCCAGCCCGTTGGCCATACAGAGCGTCATCAAGGGTGCCCGCTCAGATCGGGAGTCGTTCTGGAAAAGCGGGACCAAGGGAAAGCGGGGCAAGAGACCAACATGAGCGCGCCCTTCGGCTGCCTGTTGGCGCTATTTTGAAAGACGCGTAACCTTCTCACTGGATTCATTTTCAAGATTACTTGCGTATGCCTGTGCGTCTGTGTACCGTTTTTGGTACGCAAATACTAGTAGCGCCAATTTCGACGCAATATAAAGGTTAAATGAGAACGCGTTTTACTGCCACTTTACAGGCATTTTGTTTCGCTGAGATGCCTCTGCAGTCTCGTGAAGCGAGATGAAACCGAGCAAATGTATTCTTCCAGGACCTAAAGCGACAGCCCTGTTAGCGAGGGCAACTCCTTAACCAGTGCAGTAAGCTTCCCGAATGCATTTCTAGTACGCCCGATGATGTCTGCGCTGTCTCGTTAATATACAAGTCAGTAAATACAAGCTTAGGCAAGGCGCGTAATTTATAAGCACGAAGCAAACTTATTTACTCAGGTTAAGGATTCCGCAAAATAACTGCTGCACCTGTTTCGGTTAGGACTGAGTCCCCGTGGAAAAGTACTCCTCCCTGTTTTTACGCATCTTCTCACATAAACATACAAAGGTGCACGTGGGCCAACATTATCAAGCGAAGCCTGCTCAAACAAGGTAGTAATTAATGTGGCCAACCTATACTGAAGTAAAACGCGTGAAGGTGGACTTTAAGAACTAACTGTGAAGGCGCGAGATTCAAATTCAGCATTTTCCTAGATATTCATTTGATATTCATTCAGATCACTCCATTTCAGACATTACAATTAGTGTTAACGGTGTTCTTAATTTGATTTTAAAACTAGACACCAAGAAATCTAGTGGTTCAGATGATGTTCCTAATTCGTTTTTACTGCGTTATTCTCTATGGACCTCTCGTTATCTTGCTATTATATTTAAGAAATCTTTAGAAACTAGTACCGTTCCTTCGTCTTGGAAGCTTGCAAGAGTAATACCATTGTATAAATCGGGTAGCAAGTCCGACATAACTAATTATAGACCAATCTCTTTCACCCCGTATTCATGCAAAATGTTCGAACATATATTATACAAACACATAATGGATTTTCTCGAGTAAAACCATATCTTAACTAATGCACAGCATGGTTTCAGAAGTGGTTTCAGCACCGTCACCCAACTAACTGAATTCACTCACGACATTGCGTTTCATTTAGACCAGGGCCATCAAATCGATGCACCTTTTATCGACTTCTCTAAAGCCTTTGACAAGGTACTACATTCTCATCTTCTGCACAAACTACACAGTCATCCTAAAAATTCACGTCTGGTTGATTGGATTGCTAGTTTTCTTCATAATCGTTCTCAAGAAGTTTTCAGTTGTCAAGAAGTTTTTTCTTATCTCAACTCAATGAAAAATAGCAAATCTAAAGATGCTGATGGAATCCAAATTGTTCCTGTGAAATATGTCCTTGACATAACTCCAGTCGTCACTCACATTTATAATATCATTTTGTCCAGTGGCGTTTTCCCTATACTGATGCAAGTTGCACGTGCAGTGCCAATATACAAAAAAGGCGATAAGAACATTTTAAGCAATTGCCGTCCCATATCTATCCTTCCGATATTCTCAAAAGGTATAGAAAAAATAATGCACTGTCGTTTGACGCCGTATTTCAGTAAGCACAACCTTCTTTGTGACTTTCAACATGGGTTCAGGAAACATCGCTCAACAGAAACGGCACTCACTACCCAAAAAGAAATGATCATAGAATCATTAAATAACAAGGAATTCATTATAGGTGTATACATAGACTTTTCGAAAGCATTTGACCTCAATTATCATGCTATTCTTCTACTAAAGCTCCAGAAATATGGTGTCCGTGGAACAGCTCATGACCTCATTCATTCGTGCCTTACACACAGGGTACAATATGTAGATATCAGCACTGCAAAATCTACCGAGCGGCCTGTTAAAAAAGGAGTCCCCCAAGGAAGCGTACTAGGGCCCTTATTGTTCTTTATATACGTTAACGACATCGTACATATAACAGATAAAGCACAGTTTGTCGCATACGCTGACGATACAACAGTATTTATTCCAGGAACAGTTGAAAGTGAGTTAGAAGAAACAACCAATCAAGTTTTAAAAGAGATAAAAACTTGGGCAGACATGAATCGCTTGATAATAAACTCAGGGAAAAGAAAAGCAATATTGTATCGATCCAAAGGGAAAAAAATATCAAAACCATTGTTTGTTCATCTTGATAATGAGTTGATAGAGTTTGTAACCAATGTAAAAACTCTTGGTGTTATTTTTTCGGAACATTTGACTTGGAACGAACATACGGAATACATACGATCAAAAATGTCTAGCACTGTTGGTGTCATAGAAAGAGTGCGAACATGCTCCCTGTTAAAGTTAAAATTCTTCTGTATAATTCTCTGGTGTCTTCTCATTTGGAGTATTGCAGTGTTGTGTGGTGTACCACTGGTATCACAAATCTAAAAAAGTTGCATATGCTCCAAAAGAGAGCTATCCGTTATATAGCAAATGTACCTTACCTTTATTCTACGGTTGAACTTTTTCCTAAATATGATATTATGCCTGCATTTAGTTTATTTGACTACAGGTTAACACTGATGTACCGGTGTTTCCTGCGAAATAAAGAAAACTACATTGTCACTTTAGCAAAGCTGAAAGAAAATAGGTCTACCAAGGATACCAGATTCAAGGAACGGTGGGCTGTACCCACCCCTAGGGCATACGGTTGCACGCAGTCATTGAGTTACACAGTGCCTAAACTATTCAATCTACTCTTAAATGATGACTTCGATCCTTCAGTAGCATCTAATAAAGATATCAAGCATTACTGTATGGGCAAGATCACCACAGAATTACATAGCACGCAGGAATGAACTTACGCTCTATTTTCATTTTTTTTTGTGATGTGTTAAACGATGTGTTTCTTATTTTTGCAATGTACCGATATATGTATCCATTCAGTTTCATGTTTGCGTCGAGTGTGTAATAATTCGTTGTTATTTTGTTAGCTAAAGTGTAGCTACTACT
The DNA here is from genome assembly GCA_013339685.2 of Hyalomma asiaticum. NCBI lineage: Eukaryota > Metazoa > Arthropoda > Arachnida > Ixodida > Ixodidae > Hyalomma > Hyalomma asiaticum. Next base: position 59,288,117 of record CM023487.1, on the reverse strand, counting down.
TCTTTTAACTATTGTATAAATGTCTACTTTGATTATCTATTGTATTTTAAGTGTTCGATTGCATTTATCTTTATGAATGTCCACTGCACTGCCATGTAATAGGGAGTCGGGACCCTTGTCAAGCCACCTGTGTGGCTTTTAGTCCCGTCCCCTCCTTTTCTGACAAAGGAAAATAAAGACTCATTCATTCATTCATTCATTCATTCATTCATTCATTCATTCATTCATTCATTCATATGTCGACTTCAGTTCCACAAGGTCATCAGTTCTAGAGGTAGGCTCTGGGGTCCTACAAGGGTCCGTCCTGGGCCCCTTATTATTTTTAATTTATATAAACGACCTTCCAGAACAAGTATCTTCGAACATTCGCCTTTACGCAGATGATTGTGCTTTATATGACGTGATCGTTTCCGCAGTTGACGTAAAGCGTTTGAATGATTCCTTTACCTCAGTTTTGTGCTTGGTGCGAAAAATAGAAAATGAACATTAATTTCAAAAAGACCGTTGTTTTGTCCTTTACAAAAAAAGTTATGCCGGTTATTGCAACCTACTCTTTCAATGGTGTCTCTATAAGCAGAGTGATGCAGTACAAATATCTTGGTGTCACATTCACTCATGATCTTTCATGGTCTACTCACATGCCTTAACATGTTCTAAAGCCTTAAAGCAACTAGGATATCTTCGTCGAACAATGCAGAATGCCCCTAAAGATATTAAACTTTTAATGTATAAATCTCTTGTTCGCCCTATCATCGATTATGCCTCTACGGTGTGGTCACCTTACAGACAATGCGACGTCCTGAGACTGCAAGCGGTTCAGAGGAAGGCTGCCCGTTTCATTTATCGTAGGTACGACCGCTACTTCTCGCCGTCATTAGCATTACATGAGCTAAAGCTAGAACCTCTTTCAGTACGTCGTGATGTAGAATCATTAAAATTTTTGCACAAAATAAACCATTCATATCGCATTTCAAACACAGCCTTTTTGTCATTTGCCAAGCCTTCCTCTACGCGTAACTTCCACGAGCTCAACCTCGCTACCTTTTTTGCACGCACAGATACATTTAAGTACAGTTTCTTTCCCCGCACAATAGAATTATGGCATTCCATACCTGGTCACATTCGATCACTCCCCCTGAATGATTATGTGAATATTCTTGTTGAAAATCATTACATAACAAAAGCTTAATTCCTTTACTGATATAAATGCTTTATTGTTATTTTGGTGTTACTTCACATGTGTCTTTTCCGTAGCGATTTTTTTTTTGCACTGTATAATCCCACTCCTGCAATAGCCCTTTTACAGGGCTGCAGTATGTAAAAATAAATAAAATAAAATAAAATAAGTAAATAACAAATGAGACTATAGCTGTATGTGTAATGATTTCGTCATAACTTCCTGATTATCTGTCTAAACTATCGTGCCCGGCTGCGTATTTCCTTAACATATCCGGAGCAATGCACAGGACGCGTTCTGCGCCGCTATTGGCCGCACGCGAGGCCACAGTGAGCCCGCCTACGCATTTCCGGTAAATGTTTGTTTACACTCGCACATGCCGGCAGCCGGCAGAGAGTAGCCTGCACGGGGAGGGAAGGCTGCCGCCATTTTATCGCTGCCGGCGCATTTCCTGTTATAGCTATTTTAAGCGTGTGTCCGTGGTTTCGCCCGTGTCACTGGAGGGCCCGTTAACATACGTAGCCGCTTCGCGGTGCGCCTTCGGCGCTCTCACTATTTTGCTCGTGTCACTACTGCCAGAGCCAGGCGCGTCAGCGACGGGCGCTAGCGCGCCCGCCGCTGAGACCCCAACGCGATTGCGTTTTTAAAAGACCATTACGGCTCCTTCGGAGCAGTTGTGTTTACCGGAAATGCGTAGCGACGGCTCCCACGACGTGGCCCTCGCGTGCGGCCAATGGCGGCGCAGAACGCGTCCTGTGCATTGCTCCGGATATGTTAAGGAAATACGCTGCCCGGACACTTAAGTAGGCGGGTCTATATGACAGAACGCCTAGCCAAGCTCTAGCGTGTACTGAATTACCCGGATCTTGCGCGAGTCGATTCCATTTTGTATCCACAAACATCCTTATTTCATCGCACGTTCCAGTTCTCTACCGTCGTCGAACACACGATTCCTTATCTGACGCCCACTCATGTTACTGTTATGGACCACCACTGATCTGGCGTACGCATTGCACGAATTGTACAGTTCCATTTTTCCTCTCTACGTCATGGTTAATTTACGTTGTAATGAAAGAAATAGACACAAGGCCTATTTGTTAGGCTACATGATGATGGCTTCCTATACGACGCATAGCCATATCGGGGGACTGGCTAGGACCTCGAATCTTGGGCTTTAGTTGATATGCCACGCATACCAAAACATGATGAGACAAAAAAAAAAAGTAAGTCTGCTCGGAGGCGCTCAAGAGCTTCGACCTCCAAAGGGCCCACGACGCGGCGGCCAGGCATGGCCTGCCCGTCCCGAAGTGGGAGTGGCCCCCGGCGGCTCCTCCCCTGTAAGGGCCTATTCTCGCTCAGCCTAGGGAGCCTACATGACTGCTTTTTCATGTCATGTAGGTCATGTAAGCTCCCTAGCTCAGCCCGCACGCCGCTCCGCGCGCGTGCGGATGGCGTGCGGAAGGGTGAAAACGGCTGTCAAACGGATCGAATCGCGAGTTATTGAAGTCGGAGTGGTCACGCAAGCCCCACAAAGTTCGATATTTCGCGATTCGATCCGTTTGACAGCCGTTTTTATCCTTCCGCACGCGAGAATAAGCCTTAAGGGGTTTTCAGAGGCGCTCCTCAGGACCACAATAAAGTTCACTGTCTGTCTGTCTGTCTGTCTGTCTGTCTGTCTGTCTGTCTGTCTGTCTGTGTGTCTGTCTGTCTGTCTGTCTGTCTGTCTGTGTGCATGCATGCATGCTCTATTCTGCTTCTTTGCCGTCTTCGACTCTGGCCGCTGCTCGCCGTGTGTAGGCGCAGGCGCTGAAGTTCCGTTTGCATTGAATTTACAAAATATTCAAGCGGGCGTGTACTGGACCGACTATAGCGAAGCTCGTGGAGTTCTGAAAATCCATCGTCATTGTGTAAACAATGCGCGCGCTGTCCTTTCTTTCGCTTAGCGTAACGATATACAACGAAGCTAAAATTAAGCTTGTGGGAGCCACGCCCTTCGCCAGTTTTGTCTCTGATGAACGTGCGCTGCGCACTGGCGATTCGCGTTGAGTTTTCTATCCAGCGGCCGTGCCACTCGTTTGCTACAACATCGACAGCCGAAGCGCTACCGGGACAGTCGGTATAGAGAACGGGAGCGAGTGGTGTGCCTAGGCTCTAGACAGGCGCCAACACTGTGCGCAGTTTGCGTGCGACATGTGGACGGAGCGTCCCCGGCGCGGTCAGGGTTTAAGGCAGGTGCGGGCGTCCTCGAGTAATTAAACTCCCTTTGTTATTCTTATTGTTCTGAGTTAGTTCAGAATCGTTGCAAGCTGGTCTTATTAAACGTTGCTTTTTGAATTTCACCACCGGCTTCAGTGTTCATCTTTGGCGGCAAGACCACACGAACCCCACAAACTGAAAATTGATCGTCGGGCTGCGGACCCGAACCACCAACCACCGGGTCTTGAAACCAGCAGGCTAACCCAATCAGCGACTGTCGATTCACCGCATGTGCGATTTAAAGTGGTGTTCTCATACGTGTGAAGTAGACGCGGCGCAAGGAGCGTAGCTTAGCCATATGAATCCCTTGCGTTTTCTAGCAAAGAAGGAAGGAAGGAAAGAGCGCTGCACATGGCAAACTTCGTTTGCCCCCATTTCGCCTCTCTCTCTCTCTCTCTCTCTCTCTCTCTCTCTCTCTCTCTCTCTCTCTTGCATGGTATATAGCTTAAAGAAACGAGCATTCCTTTTTATTCTGCGAGAGCTGGACTGAGCTGGGACCCAAACAACAATTCGCGTGGCTTTGTTGTCCTTACGGTGCAACTACAGGTAGTGCGACGTGCGTGCGATTATGTTTATTTATACTCTTTGGCATTGGCGAAATTCTATAAACGCCGTTTCAAACGCTATCATATAAGCTAAAATACATCGCGTGCCGTTTCGGAATGCTGCGACGGGTCGTATTCATTCGGCACCACGTTGTAATCGTCCGTGATGTTGTTGGCGATTCCTTGCACCGAGTCAAGCCCCGATGGTGTTTCTTGGACGGTCGAGTTTGCATTCCTGAAAACAAAAATACGGCGATGTATGTAGTGAAATGCGTCATAATCGTCCCAAACCGTGTCACGTGCTCTTTTATGGTACCTAATTTCCGAATTCATTTCCCCCCTGCTCTTAAAGCGACTCTGCAACACTTTTTGAACATAGAAAACAATGTCGATCATTCGTAGAACCATAGCCACCGGACCAAGCCAGCCACGGTGGTCCAGTGGCTTTGGCTCGCAGCTGCTGATCCGAAGGTCGCGAGATTGAATCCCGGCCGCGGATGCTGCATTTCGGTGGAGGCGAAATGTCGAGCACCGTGCTGAGGCCCGTGCGATGTCAGTGCATGTTAAAGAACCCCAGGTGGCCGAAATTTCCAGAGCCCTCCACTGCGGCATCTATCAAAATAATACCGTCGTTTTTGGGACCTGAAACTCCAGAAATCAAATGTCAGTCGTAGAACATCCTACAAAAATGTGAGCCATGTAGCCAAATATTCCACTGCACGCATCAATGAATTTCCAATGGACTCTTAAAAATGGGTAGTACTATATATATACCCGCTACTTTTTTGTAGTGACGGTTTTGTCACTGCTACTACCCTCGCCGTTGCTAAATGCGGTTAGCAAGTTTTACGTTACTCACTGCAGTTAGCAAATGTTATTTTCCTGCCGGTACTATAAGAATAATAATGAGTAACTGTCTACTGCTACCGCTACTAACCGACAATAGGCTGTTTCATATGTGCTGTATGCATTGTCTGATTTAGTCGATTCTACTGTAAAATCACAGTATCAAATAAAAATGAAATGACTCAGTGTAGTCCTCATACGCTAATTAACATTTGTTAACTACATCGTCTAATTGCATTTATACATACAGTGAACAATACAGTGACATGTTCAGCTCGCAATGTAGACAGAGGCGTGAACGAAGAATAAACGAGAGCATACACTCATACACACAAATGACGTCATGCTTTCTACGCGATACATACCACAACTGCAACTTCAAAGCTATTTACGAACCTGCACTTGGTTAGCACAAGTTGGGCCGGTGAGCAGACGCGAACTCAGATACATAATCGATCCTTTGAGCCGAGATTCTTACACATTGCTGCTTGCATGTACGTGTGCCGTTGAACAGCATGCACAAGACTGCTATCCCAACATATTCAAGAATAATGCTGTTTGTCTAAATTTTGCAAAATAAAACAATACATTTGATTACCTTTTACTCCTCCACCTTTACGACGGCGCAAGGGTGCTTATAGGCAGTGTTATGCTTAACTATAACGAAAATATTGTGCTTCTCTACTTAATCTACTGGACATTTTCTTCGTCGGGTTCCACAAAAAAGTAGTGTTTCAATCGAGATTATATAACCGTTACTAACTTAGCAGGTTAGGTAGTTGTGTAGTCAAAAAGGTAGCAAAAAATTAGTAACGGTTCAAGAGAGGAAGTAACGGCTGCAGTTGCTACCCCTTTGGATGTAGTTAGTAACTCTTTACTAAGGTAGGTACTAAAGAGGTGGAGAAAAGTTAGTAACCAACCGAGAAAGGTAGTAACCGCTGCACTTACTACCTATTCGCCTACAGTTACTAACTTGTTACTAACTTTCTTTAGAGAATACGTTTTAAAAGACAGCTGGAAGCCGCCTGCTCTTCTTTCGAGAAATGACGCCCAGGAAGTAAAGATGATTGACATATGTTTCTGAAGGAATACCGTGAAAAGTCATACGATGTTGCCGGTGCTCCTTGTGATGTGGCTCGTTGAAAAAAGACCAGGCGACTTCCGGCTGTACGTGAAACGAAGATGCGATACCTTTGTGCACACAGTGCAATAATGCTCGGCTCACATATTCACAACATTATCCACGACCGATTGGCACAGATTACTGACCATGCTGAAAATGTTCTGCAGGATCCCTTGAAACTGTCACCGATTGGTCCAACCCGCAGCGTTTGACTCAGTTGCATTTGACTGAGTGCATTTGACTCAGTGGCTCAACATGTCGAAGATAAAGCTGTGGTATTATAACTCATTACTCGCGGTGTTTGGATGGCATCTCCAATTCCGCGAAATATATTATCGCTGGCATTTGCGTCCGCAGCAAAGCGCGAATACAACACTGATAAGCGTATGCAGCCGGCGGAGGTGGTCTAAGTGCCTGTCGAGGACAAGTCCGCTTAGGCGCTGCCTCGCAACTTTTGCATCCTGGTAATTCGCTGTCAACCGTTGGCTACCTTTGGTCCAGTTGAGACGATTGACTGATTGATCGATTGATTGACTGATGGGGCTTTACGTCCCAAGACCACGATATGGTTATGAGAGACGCCGCAGTGAAGGGGTCTGGAAATTCCTGTCACCTGGGGTTCCTTAAAGGGGATCTCCGGCGGTTTTTCCGCCATAGTCTGATATCGCTGTTTTCCAATAGTACTGATAGCCCTGAAGCAGCCAGAGTCAGCCAGTTTCCTCAAAAACTCACACTAATTTTAAATAACCCAATGAACAATGTGTTCAAACCGAAGTGCAGCGTATGCGATGACGTCACAACCTCCCTAGCAGCCGAAATGCAGAAATGTGAAAAATGAAAGTGGCGACGTCATCCGACGACACACTGAGCTTTTCTGAACTTGACAGCGATAATTTTAGCGCTGAAGTATCGGGCCGTTTTGCTTTAGACGGCACGCCTGCTCGGGTAGGCAGTGTTGCAGGTAATGACGTCGAAAACACAGGGTGGCTCGCGTTGGAATCCACCAAATATTTTTAAAATTCGCTTTCAAGAAAACTAAATGACTTGCAACCGCCTGGCTTTGCATAAATAATCGCACTACTGAGTAGAACATACACTGAAAATTTTGTTGAGATCAGTGGACAATGAAAAATAGCCGGAATTACCCTTTAACGCGCACTGACATCGCACAGCACACGGGCCTGAACAGTCCGCCTCAATCGAAATGCAACTGCCGCGGCCGGGATTTTTGGTACTGTTAAGGTTACGTGAGCGCACATTGTGCAGTGCATCCCCGAGTACTTGGGCGAAGGCAATTCTTTCTGAAAAATAAGAGAGACAAGTGATTGCGCACGGAGATGCCACGATAGGATCAAGGGAGTGCCCGTAGCCCCTGCATCGCGAAAACTGGTGAATTCTCCCGTTAGCGTCTGTTACTTCTTTGGGAAACTTAGTTACTCTCTTTAATTGTTTCCATAACTCCTGAAGCTGTGACGTCACTCTGTACGTCACGATCGAAGGCATCATGTTCAGTTGTTGCCTGCTAGCGGCATCTTTCCTGCGTCTTCCGATGTGTCACCGTTCCGATGCTATTGATCTTGCGAGAGTTATAACAACGTGAAAGCATCTTTTTTCCGTAGTCTCCTTCTGTGGCCTCCTTGTAGGGCAAACGCTTTGTCAGCCGCGCGCTAATGCTTAATTCAAAGCGATTGCACACTTGTGCGGTTGATCATTATAGTATAGTATATTGACATGTCGTATTGCTTGATAATATATCGTATGTATGGTTTAGTTCCGTCAGACGATTTATTTATTTATTTATTTCTGTGGTATTTCACCCCAAAACCATGATATGATTATGAGAGGGCTCTGGCAATTTCCTCCACCTGCGGTTCTTAAACGTGCACTGACATCGCACAGCACACGGGCCTCAATGTTTCGACTCCATCGAAATGCAGTAGCCAAGGACGGGATTCGATCCTGCGACGATCTATGCCGATGGAAGACGCTCGTTGAGCGCTGGAAAATGTTTAAGGTGGTGCAGGAGGCGTTGCAATCTCAACGAGGAGGGGGCAACCTTCTAGGGACAAGAGGTTTCCCACATGACCGAGCGTCAGGTCATGCTCTCCCCATTAGAAAAAGCGGTGGGTGCCTGACGGCACTGGGGGTCAAACCGCACAGGGCGCGGACGCGACAACCACTAGGCCACCAGTGAGTGAGTGAGTGAGTGAGTGAGTGAGTGAGTGAGTGAGTGAGTGAGTGAGTGAGTGAGTGAGTGAGTGAGTGCACGTGCATGCCTCGCTCACGTTTCCCCATCGTCATCGGTGCCTCCGCGTTTCCAGTTGTCCCTGAGAACGGCCAGGAGGCACGCAGTTACCGCCAGGGTCGCCACCAGGACGGCGACCCCCATGAGGGTGGTGACCAGTCGCTTCCTGTGGGCTCCACACTCGGGCGGAGGCTGAGGTAGGTTCCAAGTTTCCATCATCTTCAACAGGTCCTTCTTCCCGGCCCATTCTGCCTCCTCCTCTTCGCTCGAACTGCTGGCTTCCGACGCCGCCTCGGAAGGAGAGGAACTGGCGCTGGACGAGGAGGAGCTGCTCCTTGTCGCGGTGTCGACGCTGTCGCGCTTACGCTTTCGACTTGCCTTGCGGCCACTGGAGACAGCGGCAGCACGACGACCTGTGATCGCATTCATAGACTACAGCTGCACTTTTCCTCCAGCCTTTGTGACCATCACGTGCGCACAAGTATAACAAAGACGTAAATCGGCCCTAACGAACCTTTTTCATGAAGGAAAGAGCGCCACCAGTGAGTACCGCCGAAATTAAAACTGCTGACCTCGTACCCTCGGTGGTCGTCCACCACGCAGCAGTGGAGCATCGCGGAGGCGGGAAATCGCACTCATAGTGCCCACCAAAAAATATGGTGCTCGTTTCGTCACCGACGGCGCGCATGCGGAAACTACACTACGGAAAAGGTCCGTCGAATTTCTCTTTGCACCATTAAAAGCTATAGCGCATCACATGTGGTAATGCGTTACTTTGTCTAATGCCTGCTGCTTACGCCCGATGCACATAGGGCCTGTGGTGTGCAAACTTTCACATAGATTTTCGTACAAAAGAATGCAATATTTCTACGTAAATGCGTTTTTTTTTGTCGGGCTCGAACGTGCGTAATTATACTCCGACGATTTAGCTCTCCCGGACAGGAAACTGTATAATCAATTTGAAAAAGCTGATCGAAACAGGTTTCGAGAGAAATAGAGAGGTTTGTTCTGTACATACGCGCACTCTCGGGCTGTGTCTCCAGCTCAAAGGTCGAAAGCCCGGCATTCTAGACCTGAATGTGAATGGGAAGCGTAGCTACACAAATGCCGACTATAATTTATGCACTAACTATAGCGTTCATTTGCAAAGCTCGTCAAATGTAACATGACTAGTGGACCTTCAAGGATAAGGGGCACCACGTCAGCTCCCTCTTGGCCGTGTGATTGTTGCATGTTGCAGAGGCATGTGCTACGGGACCAGGGGAGGTGGGACGGGCTTTCCAAATTTATCCAAAGGAGGGCTTCAACGTAGCCCGCATGCCGCTGTGGTCTATAGTGGTTGTGACATTCGGCAGCCACCCAAAAAAACGCGGGTTCGATACCGGCCGTTGCGGTCGTATTTTAGATTGAGGCGAAAATTCCAGAGGCCCGTGCACTGTACGTTCTTAGTGCACATTAAAGAATCCCAGGTGGTCAAAATTTCCGTAGCCCTCCACTACGGCCTTTCTCTCCTTTCTATCTCTTTCAGTCCCTCTCCTCTACCCCCCGAACCATTAGCCGTGCTCGCGACATGGGCTGCAGAAATTAGCGTGCTTAATTTCCCTAACCGAACCACAGTCATAATCATCATCATCCGCATAGGCTTCCCCCCTCCCCCCTGCGTTTTGGCCGCATGTTAACAGCTATAATTAGCTGCTACACTTTGTTCATGTATCCTGCTATTATGAACACTGCATGAGCAGGTTTTCTTAACGAACGATTTACTTTGTTACGTAATCTACAATTAGTTCCGTTGCACACTCGCGTCCCCACTGTGGTCAACGCCGGGTGGGTCCCCCCCTCGCCAAATAAAAAAACGTAAACATCTCGGTTCACAATGTGAGTTCCACGTTGGCAACAATGTTTTCTGACCTATCGAACGACATGCCGTGGTAAAATGACAGCACAAATCGCTACTATATTTGTTGTATCTTCATGCAAAAGTACTGTGATGTGGGCGGACCTTGCTTTTTGTGACAGAAGGGTTTTACAAAGACAGCTACTGCATATGTGAAATGAATAACCGGTATGCATCGCATGTAACGCAGGTAATAAGCTATCAATAGGTGTGCCGAAAATTCCAAGCCTTCGTCAGCGTCGTGCCGATGAACCAGAAGGAGAACTGGCGATTATCTCCGTCGGCCATCTAAAGACAATTGCAATATTTAGGTTATTTTAAGTGCAGAGCGCTTTAGGTGCCCACACTGTCGACGTGTAATGTCTCATTTCTTTGTCGCGCTCGGAAAATAGCACGTGAAAGCATTACCGAAACATGCTAATAACAGACCAAAACCGGGTGAAACTGACTGAGAGTACGATTAGTTAGGTTAGAATAGAACAGATTAGCATAATCAAAATAAGGATACAGATTGATGGTAATTATTCCCATAAAGAGGACAAATTAAACAAAAATAATTCGAAAACGCCTACGACACACACAAAAGAAACACAAGGGAAACACAACGAATCAGTGCTCTGCAGTTCGCACAGTTTTCACTGCTGCCGATCTGGTTTAGATTTATTTTTTTGTCGTTTGTTTCTTTGTTTGTTTGTTTTGCGCTTCACCCGACAGGAGCAGAACAAAGTACAAGAGAACGGCTTCAGAAGTCTGCAGAAGAAATATAGACCAACTAACAAGAGCACTTCAGATTGAGATCTGTAAGAGTATTTTCATTAACGTCATCCTGATTCCAAAGTTTCGTTCCTTCGTTTCACGCAGACTTGTAGAGCTAGGACTTCCAACGTCTTTGTGAAAAACAGGACTTTGAGCCAGTCAGCTAGTGCAATGGATATCGGAGATCTGCAAGAGTACTTCTGCCAACGTCGTGATAATCTGAAAATTAAGTTTTCTATTTTCGTTCTGTCGGTTCACGTCCATTCTTGGAACCTGGACCTCCAGCTTCTTAAGAAAAAGGCGAGACGCAGTCGGTCACCTACCGTAGCCGTGGAACGCTGTTTGCCACGATGAACAGCAGGTTTGGACACAGGAGCGGCTGGTACATTTGGAGGACGTTGAGCCACGGCTCCCTTCGCCGAATCTGGGAGGTGTGCGGCTGGGGCGACGAGGTTGTTGGCATTCGCTGCACCAACAACGCCATGGGCCTTGGGGCGTTAAATAGAACTGGGCTATGTAAAAATGCTACATCTATTAAGCAGCTGTTACGAACTTTATATCCCGCAAAGAGATGCCGTGCGCATCTACGCGACATGCATCCATGCGATGTGTCTATGAGCTTTCGGATGGAGCAAGGAAGTTTGTGCTGGTGTGGAACAGTATGTCTAATTGCGGTCGTCGTATCAAGAAATCGAAAGTGCGATCTCTGTCAGCACGAAGTCCCGCCTGCTAAGCTTCCATGCGGGGCAAATTTCATGAAATATCTTATTCAGCTGAAATATCTTATTCATGAAATATCTTATAGCGCTTTAGGCGAACCAAGATTGAGTGACTGCTAAGATAACGGTACTATGTAGAGGCCCTTATTTATGCCTTCTTCAAAGTGTATGCCAGAACAGGACGCAAGGGCTATGGACACTGCCGCTCATGAGTTAAAAACTGATATGAATGCACCAGCTGTCCCAGATTTCAACGTTGCTATGTTGTAGTTGTTCTCCTCCTTCTTCTTCCTGCTCCTATTTCATTATTATTATTATTATTATTATTATTATTATTATTATTATTATTATTATTATTATTATTATTATTATTATTAGAGTTACTGTTGAAGCCATTAAGCATCCGTGTAGTCACCGTCTATCACCTTGTATAAACGAAACAGCCACTGTTTTAAAAAAATTCTGGATTCACTGCTGTCGATGAGCATAAGTAAAACCCGCCGTGGTAGCCTACGGCTAAAGTTCTGGCTTGCGAAGCTCCAGGTCGCGCGCACGAATCTCGGCCACGGCGGGCTCATTTCAACGGGAGCGAAAAGAAAGCCGTGAACTTAGATTTACGTGTACGTTAAAGAACCCCAGGTGGTCAAATCGCTCCACAGTCTGCCACTACTGAGTGTGCCTCATAATCATGCCCGGCATTGGCAAGCAAGACCCCATAATTATTATTATTATGAACACTATATTATGCCTACCGCGCGGTCCGGAACCTACCGACAGCCATCGGGAGTCGGACCGGAGCTGCGGGCGGAGCGGGACCGCTGCTGAATGGTGCGGGCACCGCTGCATTAACAGCGGGTTGGCCCGGCGGGAGGAAGCAGTAATGCGGAGGGAAGTACAGTCCCGCATTGGGACCATAGACGACGCCTTGTGGGTGAGCGGCACAGGGCGGCACCACGTGAGGGACGGTCATGAGCGACACCGGCGGCTCGCTAGGGACTGAAGCCTGGGCCGCAGGTGCGGCTGCCGCCGGTGGCTTCGTGGAACGGCTGCCTGCGTAATAATGATGACAGCGCGATATGCATAACTTGAACATTACATTTTGACTAACAAAATGAAGACGTGCCAGCAGGTTATGCGAGCTGAAAAACTGCAACTTGCACACAGGAAACAGATGGAAATTCAAAGGATCACCACAAAGTGATGTGCAATAACTTCATTTGCATTGGATATATCCTTACCCTGAACATCCAATGTCGCGACACAGCAGGCCAACGAAGTCATCTCGTAGAAAGAGAAAAGCTTTGGTAACGACAAGACGTTCCGCAGAAACTTCGACCGAGGAGGCCGAAGATGGTGCCGTGCATGTACGCAGGTCATTCCACGGCACCAAGTAAGAAGAAGTAAGAAGGCAAGTCGGAAGATTGAGAGTCAGGTGACAAGCACGGTGACGGCACCAGAGATGGAGATGGTGATATGACGACGGCAATGCCATTCTCGATAGAGAGCTAGCTTGCAAACAGGGCAGAAACGATCCCGACGAGGATGACGAGCTACTATATTGACCGCATGTTCGCAGGCTTCTGGCGTTGTTTAGTAACAAGAGTGTGGGTTACGAGAGCGTACAGCAGGAGTACGGGGAATTACACTTGGAAAGGCGGCCATATAGAAAGAAGGCCGGTGATGCTGAAGACGAAGCGAGGACAGCAGTGCGAAGAAAGCCGAACCGGTTGACTTGCACAAGGACGTCGGCGATCTCGAAGGAATGATGATGACGGCGCCACTCATTGCCACGCGTGTGACGATGATGAAGCTTCCCTTCCCTGCCTGCATGGCCATCAAGGACATCAACGGGAGTCCTGCGGGCGTGTCCTACGCTCCCACATGCTACATATATCAGAGGTGCCTGGCAGGCCGTGGTGCGGTCGCTTGCCTTCATAAGCTGGCGGCTGCACCCACTCGCGGCCTGCTTGGTGCACTACTCAGAGAGAGATAGGAGGCTCCTCGCTCTGTGCACTAGGTTTCAAGGTTCCAGCTTCGGAACTTCAGAAACAAAACTGGCCCTCAGTAGCCTGTAGCGCCGTCCCGTCGCCGAGGACCAGTTCCACTACCTCCGCAGAGAGAGGGGCTGTATAGGAATTATCGGAATGTCATCGGAGGGACATCAGTGAACAGAGACGACTCCTGGAGGTTGTGCACGACTTCAGCGCGCATGTAAAAGCGCAGTGTCTAGCAGACGAAGCGAGGAGCCATCCACACTTGGGAGCTACAGCCTTCCGCCGCTAGGCGCCGACTCTGTCCGTTCTCGAGGCCAATAGCGGACGAGTCGGAGACGTGCCCACTGTTGCAAGTCGCGAAGCATTATGAACATCTGCTATTGGCTAGCCCAATCAGCCACTCTCTAGAGCTAACATATTTTAAGCGCACTCGAGAAAGTGTGTGAGAGACACCTTAAGTGCGCTGAAAGGTCGGCAGATTGCCAGTTGGCCTTGACACTTAGACGAATGAACTTACTTGTACCTTTAGCAGGATTCCTCTCAGGCTCCCTTTTGTCGCCCCGTTTGTGATCAACGCGGTGGGCTTGATGTCGATGCTTTGAGCCCCTCACCATGTCCTGCGGTAAATCACAGGTTAAACGCCTCATATACTACGTCTTCACGATAGCGCAAGTTACAGCAGGAAAAGTTGTCGCCCACATGAACTCCTCGGCTGGCGGTTACCGACGCAATAACATTGAGTACGTTCAGTCCGAAGAACGTTAAGCACCCTTGCAACAAATGCCTGTTCACAGGAATTACAGGTTAAAACGAAAGAATGGTGACGTCCCATCCTCAATGCAAGCGTCACTGCAGACTTCCTTTACAGCAAGATGATTTATACAACGAAGAGCTTCCAGGGTCTTGAGAACTTCGTTACAAAAGCGTTTATCTAATGTTTATTCTGACAGCTTGTCCAAATATCGTATAAATTTGAAACCTTTCCGCAGCGATTACCTCCTGCCCTCCCCCAGAACCAGGATGGGAAGGGCTGGAGTTGCAGAAGCGGTGACAGGTAACCATGCGATTAGACCAAGCCCGACTTGTCATTGTCATGACGTGAAACTACGCCCTACGAAAAAAGTCGCGTCCGTCGAGTCAACCCTTTGAGGTATAGCATAAATACAGGGCGAACGGGTGGTGCGTCTGACACTACCGACTTTTGGCGAGCGACGCCACATGCGAATCGGTGCGATTGTGAAAAGAAAAACATAAAATACGATCACACAAAAAGAATTGGCCGCCATTCCGCCCTGCGAACGTGAATGTCCAGCGAAGCTCCATCAAACACCACACATGCTGGTTGGGGCTTTTGCATTTGTAATATTAAAATGAAAATTGACTCCTTCGCGAAGGAGCGGTACCAAGGATGGCACCGCCGGTTATTTTTCCACAAATTTCAGAGCCAAATGAGAAGTATTATTCTTTTTGCCGATTACAAGAATGTCCGTTTTCGTCAACGTAAGAAATGATCGTCTCATTTTCGCCACAACCGAACCAAAGAATACTTTCGAATCGGCGTACGTCCACTTACTGACCATCGGGCCACCTGCGTCGAAAGAGTGACTCCGCATTCGCACAGCTTGTGGCTGCTGAAATGACTGAAGACGCAGCTAATCGGCTCTGTCGGACGGCGTTCTGTCTTTCCTTGAAGGCTTGAGCTTTGTGTACATACACATCTAGTCTTCCAGCATAGCAGCTACGCGCCTAGGACCGAGAGGTTCACTCTTGTCAGAGCACGGTAAGCCTTAAATATGAAGATAGAACCTGTGTAATCATTGCTTTGGAAGATGACACATTCCATAGCTATCACGTACTTCGAGCTGCGTGAAGCTGCTAAATAAGCCAGTAAAGTTACGTACGTCACTGGTGGCACTCCTACATTATAGTCGCGTCAGCATTTGCTGGCTGCTTCGAAAACAGCGCCGCGGTAATTATCCTCCGTGCTGCTGTTCGCAGCCCCTCAAAGATTATATAATCGTTACGTTTTACTAGCGCCTTCAATGATTCGCCTGTGTACGAAGCTTGGCTCCTTTCTCTAACAGCGAAGCTATGTATGTCTAGGAGAAACGAAAATCCGTTCGTCTCCTGTGCGCAGAGACTTCTCCATTGGCTGCGCCGTCCAGTGGCGTCGTTCTCTGCGTCGTACCCAAGCACGCGCGCCATTGGCTGCGCCGCCAGTATGGCGTGGCGAAGCATAGCAGAAGCGAGGCAGATGGTCTAAAGGCTAAAGTCTCGAACATCTTTCTTTCCGTCTTAACAGCGGGAAATCTAGGAACTTTAGTCATTGTGGTAGGCGTTTTGTCGTTGGGATGAAACGGTCCTTCGGATAAAGCACCGTCACGACGCAGTATGAGGACTCAAATGGTGTACAATCTGAAGCTTGCACGCCATATAATGAGCCGTCTCAGCGTCTCCACTGATTCCCAGAGTAAACAGAAAGAAAAAGAAAAAGAAAGACGCTGCTTCTGCCGTGACGACTGAATGTATCAACTTTTGGTCCCCATATAAGCACTGCACGTATATAATTAAGCATAGCGACTGCTTGGAGGAGCCATTTGCTCTCTCTGCTTTACGGTATCCGCTAGGTCCTATAGCCCAATTCGCATAAATCGAGCAACCTGATGCACAATATGGGAGAGATGCGTAGTATATTCAGCACTCACGTAGTGCGTCGTCCTTGTTCTCGCTTTTGCTGCCGAACGATAGCCCATGCCCACTACTGTGAATATTGGCCGAGATGATGATCATGATGACGATCCTCAAGATTTGGCATATAGCCACTTCGGGGGACTATCCAAGACCCAGGCGGATTTGACTTAATTTACAAAATTATGTTACCTGAAAGGTTTATTCCTTCCTTGATGTGAATTTGAATATTACGAGTGCAATTTTTTTATACGGAATAATTTATTAAGTAGGGAAATTGGCCCAGCATGCGTCAGTTTTGCGGCAGGCCCACACGTATGGACGAATCTGCGCCACGTACGTGAAACAGCGAGCGAGAGAATTTCCAACAGGTGCCGAATCGTTTGACATTCAGTCACGTGTTGCGAATCGGATAATGTCTTTGAGCAGGAGGACGAGGAAGAAAGAGTGAAACGGAAAGGGAGGTTAACCAGAAACGCGGCTGGTTGGCTACCCCATACGCTGAGGTATTGGTAAATAGGAAGAGAAAGAAAGGGGGGGGGAGCGGGAGAACGAAGATGTGTAGGATTGCGCTACCAGTCATAAACGCTCGCACAAACCTGTCATCCTCAGAAAAAAAAGAAAGAAAAGAAAACACGTAAGTGCCTTCGCTGTCTTGTGGGCCAGCGAGCGATGGAGACGGCCGACTGCGCACTTGTAACGTGTGAGGACGCTCTTTCCTTTCCAGGTTAAAATTGTGGACCGTATTTCATGTTTCTTTTTTTATCTTTGCATCGGTTCTCGTTCAACATTGTATCGCCCACCCGTGCCCAAAGTCTGGCACTCAGACTGGCAGTTTTTCTCTAAATAAATAAATAATAAATAAATAAAATCGTAGACAGTGGCACAACAAATGATCAATCATTCAATGAATCAATCGATCTTTTATTTTCCTCTTTCTTGTACAATATCGTCCGAGCAGTGGAGACGTTTGCTAGCCAGTCGAGACTTTGCCGATCAGAGCCTTCTGGTCGCCAGAGCTTGGGTCGCTGCTAAGGCGCGTGGTTCCCTGGACTGAGGACACGCCCACAAGGGACGACCACCTTTCGTCTGCTCACAATAAAAGTTCATTCATTCATTCATTCATTTCGTATAGAAGACAGAACGAAAGTAGCTTGCAAGAGAAAAAGCTGCTTCTTCGCAGGTTGACAGAGCTCCTGCCCCCCATACATAGGCAAGAGAATGCATAAATGGTGAAATACATAAGGAAGAAATCAGCGTACAGAAAACACTTTTTCTTCCACTTAATGTTTCAAAAGAACGCTCAACTGCTTCATAGAATATCCGTGTGACATAAGTTAAAACAAGAAATGAATAAATACGAACAATATGTAAAGAAACTACGTCGAGACACGTATTAGCTAGTTACTATAAACAATATAATCCGACATTCTAGCGTAATAACGCAAGTGCCAGTCAGACACTTCAGCATAATTAGATCAAAAGTGTTTGAGGGTATCTTCGGTGCAACAGAACTCGCATGCTGCGCTGTCGGTCGCGGTCCGTCGGCCGGTCACGTGGGTTTACATGCACGCCGAGAGCACTGTGGCCACTCAAGGGCCGCCACAGCGGTGGACTTCATGTCGTCAGGAAAGCCAAAGAGCTGCACGACATTGCACCTTACAGGCCAACTCCGGCGGTTTTTTTAGGTCAGTGGATCTCAATGAAATTTTTTTTATTGGGTGTACGGTCTTTTTTTTTCCTTTTTTTTGGCCTACTTTCGTCATTTATGCAAGACTGCAGGCTTGAGAGATGAGCAGATTGCTTACAGGTAAATATTTGTGCCCACCTGGCTTCTCACTAGTGATGAAAAACTAATGGTAAAGGAACTTTAACTATCCATAGTGCAAAAGAACTGTTGTTAAAATATCTACAAGCAATTAATGAATAGTATTATTGACATGCCACCGGTACAGTGTTACTAAGAATATTATAATATCGATAGTGCTTTGATTAATTATGGTGTCTTTAGCCGGCTATAGGAACTTCCGTAACTTTAACATATCTATCTATCTATCTATCTATCTATCTATCTATATCTAACCTTGCCGTTTACGTCTCGCTGCTCTCCTGATTGATTGATTGATTGGTGGGGTTTAACGTCCCAAAACCAGCTCTGATTATGAGAGACGCCGTAGTGGAGGTCTCCGGAAATTTCGACCACCTGGGGTTCTTTAACGTGCACTGACATCGCACAGCACACGGGCCTCAACATTTCGCCTCTATCGAAATGCAGCCGCCGCGGCCGGGATTCGATCCCGCGACCCTCGGATCTGCAGCCGAGTACCATAGCCACTAGACCACCACGGCGGGGCTCGCTGCTCTCCTGGTCGTCTAGTTCGCCTGATACACCGCAATATTTGCGTGCTAGGGTACAAATGTATGACGAACATGGGTGACCGATCTTTACACCGCTGATATGATACACTCGTTATGTACGTAAATAGTGTAACGACACTGGAATAATGTGTGACTCATACACATAGGGCTCGGCATGTGGTAATGCGCCGCAGGTGTCGGAATTTTATAAAGCCTATGTCAATCTTGCCGTCTACCGAGAACGAAGATGGAGTGGATTGGGAATGGGAATATCGCATGACCAGATTCAATGACGTCACACTGCACTACAAACTGCAAAGGTGCGTTTTCCCGCCACCTCACCAATATGTCAGCAAATAAGCAATTTGACGAATGACGGCAGTTAAAGACCAGAGCTTATCCGAACCCGGAGATGTCGCAGCCAGCCAGAACTAGTTCTAGAGCTGTTCTAGAACGCATACTTGGGAGTGTCGAGGGACTACAAACTATAATGGGGATGCAGCCTCTATTCGAAACTCCAGAAAAAGTGGTTCATCGGGCAACATTGCTGAGAAAAACAAAGATGGCTTCTATATCCAGGGTCACGGCCGCGCTTCCGCTTAGCGCTGTGCTAAAGTTTCTTGATTGCGGGTTCGAATCACGATGCTTCGTCGAATGCGAATGGGTTCTTGCTGCCGAACATCTGACATTAATCGGTCTAAAAGATTTGAGCGGCGAAACAGCGGAAATAATTGCGCTGTGCGTTCAAACGTCACACTTGTTCGGAGACCCGCATCAGATTTTCTTAAGGATAAAGAGCCTTTCCAGCTAGCCTGAAGTTGAAAAGGGCAGGTACGTGTTCATGCGTAGCAGCCCTCTCCGAAAGATGCAAGCATTTGTGCGCGGCGTTGCTCCATTGAGTACAAATGCGTCACTTATATACGTGTTAAGAGAGTGCAGTTCTATGCGCGCTGCCGGAACACAAACTTAGAGGCGCGGTGAACAGGTCGAGGGCTGATAAGTTGGAACGAGCGCAATAAATCCTGAATTGTCACCAGATATGAACTCGAAATGCAAACGCGCTACGTTAAACGATCACACATTACTTATAACCACCAAATTACGAAGCGCAGCGCGCGCATAGGACGAAGGCGGCGAACGAAGGCAAGCGCTCGCTTATATCTATACTTACTACAATGCATGCACGCAAAAGTACGTCAGCAATAATGTTACCGCGGTTCAAGTTGAGCATGGGCACGCTCAGAAAACGTTACCGGATATACACGTGTACACACGATGTTGCGCTATTTTGTTCACGCGCTTGCCTAAACTAAACTACTCTCCGGTTCTTCGAAAAGCGCGCATGATAATAAACGCGCGCCCGCACTATCTGTGTACTCACCGGGTAGGAAGAAATCGTCGCGAGTGAAGTGCCTGGACTAAACTAGCATAGTTCCCGTCACCTTCTTTTCGATGCGCAAGTTCCTAATCCATGTTGCCCTGCGCGAAGCGTCGTCTGCTTCTTTGGGGAACCGATGAAACGACGTGTTGCTGTCTTTGCATCGCGATGGCATGCACTGAGGCACGCAACAAAAGTCTTTTGATGAGGATTCTTTCTTTTTCGGGCTGCCTCGAGGCGGCATGTCGTCGATTAAGGAACTATAGAGCTGTTTTAAAGCCCGCGGTAATGCGATACCATGCCGCGTTTCGAGGTCGATCTTGGATCGGCTGGTTCCAGGAGCGTCCGCTAGGTGGCGAGCATTTAGACGGAGTCGCGAATAGCGATCGCCTCCGTGCGTGTTGGGAGGCTGTGTTGCTCAGCTCCGCCCTTGCAGGTCACCTTTGGGCTGTCCAGCGGGCCGAGGAAGCCGCCAGCGCTCAAGAACCCCTGGCCGCTACTCCCACCATTCGCAGGACATTTTAATAAAGGTCTTTGAATGACTGATGTCAATCGAGGACCAAACTAAAATAGAAATCTAACATATGTCATAATAACACGTGCACTTAAAGTACGAAAGGCACACCGTTTGTCGTAGCTTGTGATTGAAGTTAAACATAACAAGCAAATACGCACACATGCAACATATCAAGCACTTTAGGGAGCATGGAACCCGGGCTTCCTACGTGCCAAACAAACGCGTTACCGTTATTGCGCTACGATAGCTCCTCCCGCACAGAATATTTGTAAGTAAACCTATCACACGGCATTTGTAACGTGAATGGCGTTTATAATGCGTGTTAAGGGCTATTATATCAATGCAATAAAAATACATGTGTTTCGCTATTACTCGGCATGCTTTTGTCCAACTCTGCTCAATCCCGTAGGAATACTTCAACGATAGACGCTTATCATACACGTCATGCGCACTATAGTAGAATGCAACTTAAAGAAAAAAAAAGAACAGAAGTTGGGATCAAGGGCACACGGACCGCGTGAGTCGGTGTTACTCCGCCAGCCAATCGCAGAAGCAAACGAAACCATGTCAGCATGCCACCTTTTAAAAATGGCGCGTGTTTAAGCCTTCGGTGCCAGCGGAGCTGTATCTTCCTCGTTTGTACCTCTGAACGATAACCGCAGGCTGACCGCAGAACGTGGGCCGCTTAGTCGAGAGATATTTATCGCAGGTACTCTCCAAACCATGATCCTTTTGGAGGATGTCTTGCCCGCGCGGTCTTTAATTACCTCTCGAAGAACGGTAGAAGTCAAGTGGCACATGCGAGCCGTGAACTTGCGTAATGTGGCACATTTGAAGTGGCGGGCGAAAGGCGGTGCGATGTATTCCCAGTACGGGGCGAGTGCAGGTTTCGCGTGCTTGTTCTTGTTCCTCGCTCCTTTCTCTGTTCTCTTTTTCTTCCACGCCCCCGCTGATCTATATAGAAGCTGAAGGGGCGACTGCCTGCACTGCTCCTTCGGTTCCGGAGCCTCTGACCGCTGGTCATTATAGGAGCAATTAACAGAGTGGATCCCTAAATAAGGCAAGCGTGGCATGGGGCGGGTAGGTTAGGTAGGCTGAAGAGATCAAGAAGTTTGTGGGAATAAATTGGTCACAGTTAGCACAGGACTGGGATAATTGGAGATCGATATGGGAGAGACCTTTGCCCTGCAGTGGGCGTAGACAGGCTGATGATGACGATGACTGATTTGTATTCGTGGCAATAACCTCACAGTCTATTAGTTTTTCTATTAAAAATTTTGCTAGGGTTAGTAAAAAAACTGTTGAATGTAATAACTAGATGTTAGTAAACTTTCCTTGTTAGAAACGTTATACTCACGAACAGCTTTTTTCCGCAATGAAGCGAAGGCTGCGGTAGGGTGGCTAGAATGGGCCATTCTAGCCACCATAGCTGCGGGGCCAAACTGCGCGTGTACTAGTCAAGGAGGTTTTAAAAAAAAGATGCTGTAGTGGCAACGCCCGCTGAACCTTGCCGCGACGGGTGAAGCCGGCGTTTGCCTATGGTTCAGCCCTAAAAGATTGCCAGAGTGTGCAGAAACCAGTATCATTCTGAAGCGTTCTTGATCTGCTAAAGTAAACCCTAGACTAATTGTAATGTAAAATTGCGTTCTTTTGGATCAATAAAGTACCATTGAACGAGTTTCAATGCCACGATATTGCACACAAATTTTCGCGATGGTCAAGCTTCACCCCAGCACCCGTAGCACAAAGAAGCACATCAAGCAGTGCCTGTCTAGCAAAGCTGACCGCTTTAAAGGGGTTAAGAAGCGTGAGGAAAACGCATTTTATTTTGTGCTATTTCGATGCTGTTAATCGATGCCCTGAGTAAGATAGCGGCCACCGGCTTCACCTTTAGCGCAAAATCTCCACTCCAGAATTTTTTAAATTTTAAACCTCCTTGGTACCAGTACGTCCGGTCGATAAGGAATGCTGTACACTTAAAGGAGTACTGACACGAATTTTTGACATTCTCGTATTATTGTTGTAAATGAAAGCACTGGCGTGGAGAACCCCCAAAAGAGTATCATGGTGCCTCGCAAAGCAATGAATATATTTTTAATACGGCTTCTATGAAAGCCCACTTTCGGTTTCGATTTCGAGGGGGCGGTTTCCTAGTGACGTATCAACATAGTCGGACGAAGACTGAGTCACGTAGGGACAGAAATTCGTGATAGCGTCGCTGCAACTCCGTCGTCTGTGGTCAATTACACGGGGGGAACGCAAACAAAGACAATTTCACGGTCGTCCAGTGACTCTGACAGAGATTTCGGCTATTTTAAATAGACCGTGCTCATACGTCATCGTAGTGTCCATTGCGCTGGGGCTGGCTTGCAGTGCCGGGCGACGAGAACTTTAAAACCAAATTAAAATATTTTGCACGTGTTTCCTGGCTTTCGTGTGCGGAGGGCGTTAACAATACATGGTTAGAAAACAAAAAATACACATTTTGAGCCGCCGCAAAATCGTGTCAGTACTCCTTTAAGTGCGTTCGTGTCTTCTTAGTGAGAAATGAAATGATGACGATAATAAAATTCGTATGTACGTGCATACCCACATCGGGGGTAGGGTGACCTAGAACTTTCTATACGTCACTGCATCGGGAAACTGCGGCATCCGCAAAATTCCAACAAAATTTTTTTTGGCATTTTGCGGATCCCGCAAAATGCTAAGATACCGCAAGGGCTAAGATATGAAATAGGCAACATGGCTTCATTTTCTACAGGAAGCTATTTTTTAAGAACACGCAGCACACACCAAGGAGATATTTATGTAGTTGTTTCGCTTTTTGCTCTGCTATTTCACATTTTTGCACGTACGTGAGAACATTGCATTCCACCCTTTGCGTGCACCTCCACGGCACAAATGGCATGGTGTCTCCGTCCCCTGGCTCTTCCGTGGAGATTACAGAAAGAAGAAAATATGGAGAACGCGATCAATGCGCGCGCGCAGAAAAGCACCCCCTCCCTCCCCACAACACCTCGGATTCTTCAGATGACCAAAGACCTCGTATCCACACTCCCTCGCATTCTGCGCCCCCCCCCCCCCCCCACACACACACACTTTTCAAATTGAAATTCTGCATAAATTAACCGGTGCGAGTTGGTGTTCGTTCCACGGACTCGCCAGCGAAACTTCTCATGAACTTATAAGCAAATGAATGTCTATAACCTTGCTAAGTCCAATCCTTTACAATGAATGTCTCATCCTTGCTATCTTTGTCTGCCTTCAAACGCAAACAGGAAGTTTGACATACCGAAACTCGCACAGACGTTCGCCCCCTGTAGGCCTCTTTACACAGCCGAGAAAATTTGTCCGCGAGTATAGTATACGATTACTAGCGCTAGTAAACTGCAATTATAGAACAATATATATTGATTGCATTTAGAAGTTGCCACGTCCAGTACTGCTTAAAAGACCCCAGGCCTGCGCAGAGGAAGCAGCACCGCGGCAGCGTAAGCTATATCTTGCTGTGTGCTTTTTCATTCTTTCCCAAAAAACGCGGGTTCGATCTGGGCCGCGGCGGTCGTATTTTCGATGGAGGCAAATATGCCAGAGGCCTGCAGCACTGTGCATTGTCAGTGCACGTTAAAAAACCCCAGGTGGTTTAAATTTCCGGAGCCCTCCACTACGGCTTTTCTCTATTTCCTATCTCTTTCAGTCCATTTCCCCTTCCCCCACGGACGCTTAGCCGTGCTCCCGACCAGAAATAAGCGTCTTTTCCTTGACCGTCAGTCATCTCATTCTTCCATCCTAATCTCCTACACCGAACCACAGTCATCATCTCTCCTTTCGAGGCTTTCAGTCTTTATTACTACTTGCGCAAAAATACTGTGAACAACAAGAAAACGCGCCCGTGCCCGCATTCTGCCCTGAGCAACATGGCGACGTCATTTGTGTAGGACACTAACATCAGTGGAGCACCACCGCTTCTCCAGAAGCTTCCCGAAGTCATTGCTCTAGTATGGCTATAGCCGAATGGTCATCGCCACCATCACATTCGTCATCTTCATCCACGGAGGCGGCAGTGTACGGCGATTTGACTCGAATAGTATTTCGAATTCACTCTAACCACTTTGACACTTCTAGGTTAGGTGTGTTAGGTTGGATGTTCTTTGTGTGCAGGCGTTCTGTGATTCTCCTGCAGCGAGAACGCGCAACGTCGACATGATTGGAATGTCGGTAACGGACCTTGCGAAGTGCCGCGACGCTTCTGTGTTGCTGGGCGCGTTCGACCTGCACGCCAACGACCGAAGCAGCGACGTGAAGCACTTGTTTTTCGCTCCCAGCCGCCAGCGTCTCGAGCTCCTTCGGTGGGTGCTCATCGCCATCGACCCGTCGGGAAGCAGCGAGCGTGAGCTTGCCGGCGACGACAGCATAGAGGCGCTTACGAAGCGCGTCACATCGGTGCTGTTGAAGCTGAATCCGAGACGTGCCAAGGAGTTCGCCGCTTTCGCCGAAGGCACGGCTCCCGAAAGCGAACAGAAGCGCCTCTGGCAGCTGCTGCTAGGGTCGGCCGAGTTTGGTCAAAACTCCGAGGCGTCTTCACGGTCGTCTGCCGCGCCCTGCACGGCGAACATGACGTTCAAGCCGACGGTCGCGTCCACGCCCATGCCTCAGGTTCGTGGCGGCAGTCTAAGCTCAGAGGCTGTGTTGTCTCGACGCATTGAATAACGTATTTCTTTAGCGAAAGATCAGTAGAAATCAGTGCATTTTTCGAATAATTTACGTTCAGTTTCTGAAGCCACAAGTTCATCGCTTATTTGTTGTCAAGAAAGGGAAAACAAACTGTGTGTTGCGCGTGAAAAATCAGCCCTTACATTGGTACTTGACTGTAGTATTGCACATAGCAGGAGGTGGCACAAGAAACAACGCTTATGTGTTGTTGATGCTAAAAATTCAGAAATGAAGATGCGGACACAAACACGATTAAATATTCTGGCTGTCTGTTCAAAGTTGTCGGGTGGCGCTCGGCACCTCGAAACTCTAGCGTGTGATATGTGGCCTGTGCCCCACACGAGAGACGTGATACTCCCATTACTTGCACAAGTGAAATTTGTTGCACATAAACGGGCATCATTGAAATGATTAAATGTGATGTTACGTTCTAGAAGTAGGTGATCTACTCACGCTGATCGTTCAGCATCAGTGGCCTGTAAATGTTCAATCTGGGACGCCGAAGAAATTATCAAGATAGTTCTTTCCCAAGAGACCCTACGTTTTCGTCCTTTTCGAGTTTCTGTGTCTCCTAAACAAGTTTCAAAACTATGGGGCAGGCAGGGGTTTCCATAATGTTTTATTTCCAGTGAGCTTGAAGTGCCACAGGGAGGAAGTGCTTTCTAGCGGTTGCATAGCTGCAGTGTGCTCTCACTCACTGGTACTCTCACTTTCACCTCAACTGTTCCCCCATACTTGCTTGTAACATAGTCACCTACAGTATTTACTGTAGCAATCTTATTACTTATGAGGCATAGGTTGCAGCATGTTGGAGAAGCTTGCAACATAAACAATGTCTTTGGGCCAAATAAGCTTTATTATTTTCTTCTTCAGCATGTTGCAACGCATTAAAGTTGGCTGAGTGCTGGAAAAGCAGCAGTTCTTGTTTTTGGCTTTGTTAAAGAAAAAAAGAAGAAGCAAGGAACTACTGTATTCAGATGCCGTGTCACTGAATCAGCGAAAATGCTCAAAATCAGTAGGTCTGTGGGAAAACCGCACTTGAGTCTAGTGGTGCCCACTGAAAGAGACTCAAAACTGTGCATCCATGTTTAAAAGAGTGTGTTCTAAACCTAGTCGTACAAGAAATACCAAGAGCGCTGCTTGTGGCAGGTGCTCCCGCACGCCAGTCCTTTCTTCATTGTAATTACTGGATGCGTCCGCTGCCTGCTACTTTCGACGGGAAGTTCAAACGCAGTTCAAACACTGCTGTGTACATACACAACAGTGTACTGCACGGTGCTGCTGTGATGTTAGCTTGAATTGTGCATTTGTTATCTTTTTCAGTGGGTTTTATTGTTTCAGTGATAAAGTAACTGCTCTGTGTGTCATAACTTTATTTGAAGACAAGTGCATTAGGGTCAGCAGTCGGCATGCTTGGTGCCCGTCTCTGACAATCCAGGCCATGGCCATAATGACACAAGCATAATAATGACATTGCCGAAGACACACTGCAAAGTGAGCGTCAACTAACGTATGTGCCCCCCCCCCCCCATCTCAGTGGCACAGGCCGCCCTCTGATACCAGCAAAATAATGAATCCAATGCACATTGCAAAGAACCTGCTCAGCGTTGTGTCAGCAGCTGTTCTTTTGTGTTACGTCTGAACGTAATGCAAGAAGCTCTTTGTTATAGTAGCAACCAAACCGGGTATGCCTGCGGCCTTTGAATGGCCGCCCAGGCGCGTAACACTTGCACAAGAATGTTACGCATTGATTGATCGGTGATGGCCTTTTTTAAAGGTGGTGTCAGGTAACCGTGGTATTTGCGGTGATGTCATTGTGACATTACAACAAACGCTGACATCTCTCCTCATTATCACTTTCACTTTGCAGCACTTCGCCTTCCTTGAAGTAAGCACTGCTGTACACTTAAAGGAGTACTGACACGAATTTTTGACTATTCTCGTATTATTGCTTTAAATGAAAGCACTGGCGTAGAGAACCCCAAAAGAGTATCATGGTGCCTCGCAAGGCAATGAATATATTTTTAATACGGCTTTTTTAAAAGTCTGCTTTCGGTTTCGAGGGGGCGGTTTCCTAGTGACGGGTGTCAACATAGTCGAACGTATGTCTGAGTCACGTAGAGACAGCAATTCGTGATAGCGTCGCTGCAACTCGGTCGTCTGTGGTCAATTACACGTGGGGCACGCAAGCAACAATTTCACTGTCGTCCAGTGACTCTGGCAGCGATTTCGGCGATTTTTAATAGACTGTGCCCATACGTCATCGTGGTGTCCATTGCGCTGGGGCTGGCTTGCAGACTGGGCGACGAAAACTTTAAAACCAAACTAAAAATATTTTGTACGTGTTTCCTGGCTTCCGTGTGCGGAGGGCGTTAAGAATACATGGCTAGAAAACGAAAAATGTACATTTTGAGCCGCCGCAGAATCCGTGTCAGTACTCCTTTAAGCTGATCTACGGATTGCAGCTAGTTGCATATTCGTAGCCTGGTTTTTCTACTTGCAAAGGTTGTACTGGCATGTAAGCATAGCGAGGATTAAGTTATTTCATGGCAGCCCTGCAGCTCACCTTCCTCTATTTCAGCGGTGATCATCTGAGGTCTCTGTTTCGCTATTACTGGCTCTTACCCCCCTCCTTCTCTGAAGTTGTGAGCTCGTAGAAAGAGCAGTGGTGGTAGGTTGGATATCAAAGTTTTCGGACCACTTGGCAGGAAGGACCTTTGCCTTGGTTGCAGATCGCAAGCTGCTGCAAGGCAATTGAAGCTGCAGCAATACAATTGACGTATAGGCACTTACATGCTGTGATGTGTCATTGTTTGATTACAAGCACACAAATTTGCAAGGCACCATAAACACGAACAAATTTGTCTCCGTACTGAGAATTGTTGCTTGTATGAATGTTTAGGTTAGAGTGAGGTCCTTTGGGGTACTTGTTACACTACTGTGGAAGAGTGGTAATCAACTCCTGATACAAGCTTATCTGCAGACGAGTGTCCAATTGTGCTTGCCAATTTTCCTGATGTAAAGTTCTTTTGCATGTTTAAGATTGCTGATTTTTCCATGCATACAGTATAGTTTTCTTGCTGGCTTTAGGCTGTACAATTGAATGTTCTAGCAAATCTCGAGAGGCCCTTTATTTGGAAAAAAAAAAAAAAAATGTTTTACACAATATGACAGTGCCATAATTTTCAATTTGCTTCTGTTTATGTTATCAGAGAACAAAAAATTCACGTTGAATGGACTGCAGTGTGGCAGAGGCAAAGACAATGAAAAGGCAGGCACAGTGCCGTTCTAAAGATTGAGCTTTTTTTTTGTTATTTTTTAAACAGCTACAGCTAAAATAGATGTCGAGGCTTGTCGACATAGACGAACTTCAGCACAGGAGAGCGAGAAACAACAGCAATTTGCTTGCCTTTAATCATTTGCTTCGTCTATTATTGTGTTAAAGTTGATCTCAGCATTTTTGGTCGAAAAAGAGGTGAAGGTGATGGCGCGTGCCTGCCGCTAGCTTGTGTCCCTGCAATATTCTCGCAACAAGCATGTGTGCTGGCCTGGTTGAGCCCATGCATTCCCATGCATGTGGCAGGTAACTTTCAGAACTATGCATTGTACATCGTACCTGGAACCAGTATTTTCTATCTCATTAGTGTCTGTTATAAGTACCTTAGTACGAGGGATGTGCGAAGATCAAACTTTTCGAGCACAAGTCGAATAATAATATCCAGCTTCGAATATCAAAACATAAGTGTGCCTTCAATAATATTTTATTTAACACATGGTCATGTCAAAGGGGCAATGACACAAAAATTCTTGTGTTCTTTTGATGCAATATGTAGCTGGGGGCCTGTTAGTGATAACATGGCACATCAATTGCTTCAGCGTGCAACAGGTAATCATTTATGTGCTGTTTATTACCGACTAGTATGTTTTGGTATTTGAGAGAAGCTGGTTTTGGGACGTAAAACCCCAGAAATCAAATCAATCAGCTCTAAAAACGACAGGCGGCTGGCTAGCGTTCATAACAGGGTAAACAAGTTTGACCACGTGGGCGAACAGATCTGCGATGCACGTCTGCACGACCTGCAATGTGTGCGCGTTTTCTTTTGCCTGTCGCATGCCCTGCGCATTGTCATTGTTACTATATCGTTACTACATCGTTGTTATCAGGTGGCAAGAATTTTATTGAGGCCTGGTTTCACTGGGACTCCACTAATGCAGGCACGGCAAACAGGCAATGGTGGCCATGACGTCATTGCTGGCTGCACGGCTCGGAGCTCGGCTGCCATGGTGACGACGTGGAAGTTGGGGTCACCTTTGGTGTTGTCGATGTCGCAAGGTGCATCGTGCAGCACTCGATTGCGCATGTGAACTTCCGATATTCATTTAAATGAGCTTCTGAGATGTGTTCACTGTTGAGATTTAGTAGACGACGTGGCACGGAA
Source organism: Hyalomma asiaticum (assembly GCA_013339685.2). Lineage (NCBI taxonomy): Eukaryota > Metazoa > Arthropoda > Arachnida > Ixodida > Ixodidae > Hyalomma > Hyalomma asiaticum. Next base: position 59,258,466 of record CM023487.1, on the reverse strand, counting down.
AATCGATCCCGCAGGCTGTCTCAGCAGTGAAGTATTGGAGTCTGTGCCCCTTTAAGGAAGCACACCAATAAACTGTGAATGCGAAGCATTCGCAGTAATTGACGGCCTTGGAACACTCCAACAGAACTGCTTCCAGAACTAAGAACAACATAGGTATTGAATTTTTTAGCTTAATGTGAAATGTGACACCAAGTGAATCTTTTCGTCGCATATTTAGGACATTCAGAGTCAACTATTGCATGGACTAGTTTGTCGGATCCTAAGTGTACTGATAAGGTATCACAGCATAAAGCAAGGGGTAAAAAAATGCTACATGATATCATGATGGCCAGGCTGCTGCAACACATCCCAAAGCAATCTGCGCTAATAAGGGCAGCGGTCGAAGGCAGCGCATCACATTCTCGCTACCTGCTGAAAGCTAGCAATACACCAGCATGTTTACATAGACACCAAGTACTACACTACCGAGCACATAGCTGAAGATGCTTGCTTTGACAACGCATATTGGTGGTGACAAGTTGTATGTACTGGCGTGCTTGTTGGCTGACATTGCGGCAGTGTGCACATACTAATGCTTGTCCATATAGGCATTGATGGTCTTGGCACCTCGGGTAACTGTGGAAAATCAGTCATTTTCAGCAAGGTGACTGTATCACGTACTCCATGAACCGAGAGCAGGCAAGGGACTGGCGCCTACTACAGACAAACACTTTTCCACACTTGCATAGGCTGCACAGAATGTACCCCGGCAGATACGAAGACAAATGCCCCTGGTGTAACGGCACACCAACACTCCACCACATCACGTGCGGGTGCTCGAGGCGCCCGGCAGACGCCGTGTCGCCTTTAGACACAGACTCACTCAGAAACTGGTCGTGGGAGGCGTGACTCTCGGAACTGGACTTGGGAAGCCAACTTTGGCGACCCTCGACCAGGCCCGGCGAGCCGCTAAAGCCAGTGGGGTTCTGGAATAGGGGCCCCACCCGAATGCACCAAAAGATTTCCTGCAGTTATTAAAGTTGCTTCTCTCTCCCAATCCTCCGAAAGCACCGAATATTTGAAAATTTTGGTTGCGTCATTTTATGGTTGTACGCAAATATTATGTAATAATATACAATGCGGCTATTCGGAAGGTTACAATATTCACACAGGCCTATTTAACCTTATAATAGTACCCATGGTAAGGACCTTGCAAGTTATTTATCCTGATAAGGCTGGATTTTGCATGTGTGCGCAATAGGTTTGGTGCAAAAGCCCTGCCACGCCGGTCTAGTGGCTACGGTACTCGGCTGCTGATCTGAGGGTCGCACAGGACTGAATCCCAGATGTGGCAGCTAGCACCTTCGATGGAGGCAAAATGTTGAGACCCGTGTACTGTGCGATGTAAGTGCATGTTAAAGAACCCCAGGTGGTCAAAATTTTCGGAGCCCTCCACTACGGCATGTATTATAATCATATCTGGTTTTGGGACGTAAAACCTGAGAAATCAATCAGGTTTGGTGCAAAAGTGAGTCGGGACTCCGTGTTTCTAACTTAACTTATATTGTGCAGGTGGAGCCGGTTACAGTGTCGTCATCCAATGTCAAGCATGAAGGAAAGACCGGCAGGTGTCTCTGGCGCTCTGATGATAGGCCCGTACCGGTATCGAAGGCAGCAGATGGAAAAGATCCTGTAGACCATCTGGTATGCTACTCCGTCATTTTGACCTTCCCTTCATTAAAGGGACGTTAAAGTGAGAAACAATTTTTCTCACATTAGTAGATTAGCTTTTCACTGACACCAAAGACTGCCAGTCTTGTGAGGAGAAGACCGTAGGTAAGATATGCTCAGTCCCATACATCATGCGCAATGCTCTGAAGGCTACGCAAGTAGTCCGTAAGAAAAAGAAAAGGAAAGGGGAGTATCGCTTTGACAAGCAGACGAAAAACATAAGATACAATCTCGCATATTTCTATTTTTTCCCTAGCAATACGAGCACTTTTTCTCAAGCTGGTGAGAAATGTATAATGTTTTAATGCTGCCAGCTAGGCATTTAGCGTTTCTCACTCGCCGCGAGCAGCACACTACTTTTGGTCGCAGAGGTACACATTGTAAAGAACACTAGCTTTTAGCTTTGACAGCATAGTGCCGGATGTATGAAACAGAGTATAGAAAATGCACAAAAGGGAAATATGGGTGGCGACACTACTTTGACATTCAAGCAATAATAAATGTGACATCACACATCTTTGACAGCGTACGCTAAGGTGTTCATAACTGTTTATCGTCAAGAAAGATCTACATTGTGTTCTAAGGTAGCCAGAGACTTAGCACGGGGAGTTTTAAAACATTTGATGGAGTGAATTCGGTGAGAATAAGAAAAAAAAAAAGAAATTGGCCGCCTGGCATCGCTAGGCCAATGTTCTGGCGTGAACTTCAAAACTAGAACTTTAATGTTCATTTTCTCTTTTAATATCGAGCATAACACTGCAAAACTGACAACTGAGTTCTCGAAATATAAGTTATCATACTAAACCACTTCACATTTTCACTTTAATGTGCCTTTAAAGAATGATCACTAGGGCCTTGCATTCTCGTTTTTCAAGAGACCTTGAGATGTCAAGCGAAATGTGTTATAGCAGTCGTAATCATTTATCACACGAACTGGATGTGTAACTACAAAGCACTTTTACATCTTCGTCTGTAGAAGTGCTTGTGCAACCCACCATGGTGATCTTGTGATGACGGAATTTCATTACTAAGCTTGTGGGTTCAAGCTCATCTGGCTTTGGCTGCCACATTTCCATGGGTCTGAAATACGAAAATTTCTCTATGCGGTATGCTAGGCTAGCGTTAAGCAGTATTTTTGCCAAATAATTCGTCATTGTCTACGCTGTGATGCGCTGCAGTTTGTCATTTTTGCACGTACAAGCTTATGATTTCATTAACTCACAATGAGAGGCCAATTTTGCATGAGAGGAATGAGGAAATTCAACACTGTATGTCCCTATGGAATGTGCGTATTCGTCTTGCAGGAGCCACGTTATAACTGCCCGTGCAATTGTGCTGGCTACCTTACAGTGCATCTTTTTGCTCGGAGTAGTCGCAAAACCAACAGTAAATGCATGCTGCGTCGACTGGCATGGTATTCTTTATTGTCATAATTAACGGCCTTGGAACTCTCCAGCAAAAATGCCTACAAAACTAAGAACAACGCAGTTGTTGGAATGTGCATCAAGCTCAATGTGAAATGCGACACCAATTGAATCGTTTGTGTGGCGTATTTAGAACCTTCAGAGTCAACCGTTCAAAAACCATAAAAATTTACCCTGATTTTCTTCTGGAGCTGTAGAGGCAAGTAATATTTTTTAATAGGTGTAGACGAAATGGTTGTTTTTAAACATTAAAACTAAAGAGGAGAAAGAAACTGGTTTGGTGTGTTCATAAGGAAAGTAGTGAGTTAATCGAAATAGGTATGTGTTTCACAGGCTGGGAAAGGTGGGCACATTTAGATAGAAAACCTGCGAGCACAGTAGTCTCATTAGTATACACATACGCCACTGCCTGCCTGTGAACAGCTGAAATTTCCCGCAACAGTGGTCTAGTGGTATGGGGAACTCGGCTGCTGGTTCAAAGGCCGCAATATCGAATCCCAGCGGCGGTAGCTGCTTTTCGATGGCAGCAAAATGTTGAGGCCCATGTACTGTGCGATGTCAGCGCACGTTAAAGAACTCCAGGTGTTCGAAATTTCCGGAGTCCTCCACTGCGGCATCCCTCGTAATCAGATCATGGTTTTGGGGTGTGCAACCATAGAAATCAACAAATCAACGCACCATGGTGAGCAATAAACGAGCTACTAGTGTCAAGCAGTCACCCTACGAGAGAGAGATTAGGTGCGAGCTTTTCCAAATGCAATAAATAGAAATACCCACAAGGCAAGACGAAACTTACACCCACGTAGCAGCCCATGCACAGATGTGATTGCCTAGACAGGGATGGACACTAAAGGTTAGTGACGCATGAAGGATTTTTCCTGCAGGTTGACAGCCTGTGCTGCTCACAGGACTTCAAAATGTGGCGCGTTCTGCAAACATACAGATGGCACTATACAATTACAGCATGCACCATTCTATGTTCATTGGCTTTCCCATGTATGTCATTGATTCTCGGAGGGTTTACAGCTTCGCTAGGAGCTGTTTTATGTGATGTGATATATTACTGTCGGCATGCACTATAATCGGCCCTCATGCTGACACTTTAATTTCTGGCTTCTAGTTGCCTGGTTGCCCTCATAATTTTTCCTTTCTCCAATCCTGTTGCATGCGTTATCCTGCTGCCTGTGGTCTTCTGGCTACGGCAATCAACTGGCGACCTGAAGGTCGCTGGGATTGAACCCCAGCTGTGGTGGCTGCATTACGATGGAAGCAAAATGTTGAGGCCCAAGTACTGTGCAATGTCAGGGCACGTTAAAGAACTGCAGGTGGTATCACTCTCACAGTGATATCATGGTTTTAGGATGTGGAATCTCGGGAAGGTGTAATTGGCACGCGCACTTGTTTTCCCTTTGTTCCATGGGGACGGCGTTTTTCACTTCTTTGTTGCATACGTCGTCGCTCGGCGCGGGCAGCACTTACCTTGCATGTCACATTGCGAGTGACGACTGTTCTACGAACTTTGCATGGCCAGGCACATGTGTACACCAAGCATATGTGTGGAAGGTAGCCAGGCATATTTGTTTACACATATAAGACTTGTAAGGCGTTTAAGGAAATTGCTTCCTTCCATGCAGTAATGTGTTCTTGTGCCCCTCCTAAGGTGGCAGGGATCCGGCTTCACTTGTGGGCCTTAATTTCCTCTTCAGAAGTTTTTTTTTTTTTTGAACTTCTTTGTCCAGCCACACCATTATCAACGCTGTCGTCGATGCCATCATTTTTTTATGTTGGTCACCCCTCATATAAAGTCCCGTACAGCACCTTTCGAGAAGTAATAAGCAAATAAATCAATATTATGACCCCATTTCTGCCTCTGAAATGCCTCATTCGGCAAGTCATCACTGCACACTTGTGTTAGTGATGCTTCAGGCATTGCTTAGTTGTCTTCGTAAACTCTCCATACGCAGGTAAACCGGTTGGAGGAGTCTATACGTCTCAACAAGGCGAAGCTGGATGCAGCAGTGGCATCGCAGGAGCCTGACGAGGCGCCTCTGGATGTTCTGCTCTGTAGAAGTTACCGCCAGGCTGCCGAACGACTCGTCAAAGCTGGCGAACGTCTGTCGGAGGTAAGCGGCATCAGATATGCTTTTGCGCACTTTTCAAAAGTGTGCCCAATAAAAGAAGTGTGTATGAAGCAAGGTGACAGTATGACAATCTCAAGCTAGATGGTTCATCGCAGACAGAAACAGCGCACACTGCACAAGGAAAAAGAAACGCGTGTCATCCTGCGTTTCTTTGTAATAAAAGAATTTCCTAGAATGTCGTGTCATAAACTTGAGTTATAGCCATGGAAAATTCAGAGGAAAAGCTTGTTCTGCTCGCCACATGATAGGTGTTTCCGGCCACAGTGTGTGTCTTGGAGAGTAAGCTAATTGTAGAGAGCTACCGGAGACCTCAAAGTTCCACTCACCATGACAAGTGCAATATGAATGGCGGAAGCATACCTCGCCACGGCTTGGAATGGCTACTGCCCCAGCTCACTGCAGTTTGAAGGAAAATCTACCGCAGGTTCAGATGTTCAGCAGTGAGTTTTCTTCCAGCGTGTCTATCTAATGTCAAGATTAGGAGGCACATTGAAGCAGGAGAGTACAGGAAGCCGGCGCACCATGGATTATCCTTCTCGGCGCTGTACCATCTCATGAGCATTTTCGTAAAGCAGTTCATACTCATCCACGCAGTGAGACTCGCATTCCTTTTTTTTTTATTTTCGAAGTCATCAAGCTCGCAGATTTACTTGGTAATGAATGGGATGTCCAATCCAGCTTATTCGGTGGCTAGAACAAACATCCTTTGTGTAATTAACTGTGTGACGCTCAATTGGCTTCGCTTTTTACGGGAAACAGCTGCCTTTTTCAGTTAATTAGTTGTGCCCGGTGAACTTAACTAGTGCTGGTTCTACAGTATAACCGAGTCTGCCTTACTGTCATTTTGTTGGGTGACGGAGGTGTGTTTCTCTATAATAAGGCAATCTGTGGACTCCCAACTACTGCTGAAACGAATAAATCCAATCGACCACCAACATTGGGGCCTAGAAATGTGGAGGTGCTTGTCATATACATGAATTTCGCATACCATGCAAGACAATCTACACCACAGAAATTGAACTGCATGGCAAGGGAAAATGCAAAACCGTTGTAGCATATTTGTTCTGCAGGCAGGCGTTCTCCGTAAGTGTTAGTGACACCAACCGCAAAACCTCTATTCACGATGGAAACTGCGCAAAAAGACTGCACATGATACCGGTCTACATGGTGCCTACATGATACCGGTCTCGCGACGGTTGCCATGTAGCCTTGTGCTGTCGTGCCGCAGGGTTGCATGAAACTCGGATCTGGACAAGTGCTTGCCTGCCACCTTGGTACCCATGGTCCAATTTTGTCTCCCTAATTCGTGGTAGGTTGCGGCTTCTCTGTGTCTTCCCACCAGTTATATGTCTACACTTCAATCACAAGCTTCAAGAAACGGCGTCTTGTTTAAACCATGCAAAGCATGCTCTCGTGTAGTTTCCAGTGTCAATTTTTCTTGATCCTTGACTAACATGACCTGCAATGTAAACATGTAATCACCTCGGGTGCATACTCGCATACCCTGGGCTTAGCGCAGTGGGTATGAGCCACGCGTGGTCGTGTGATATTTAGTTGTGACGTAGATGGTGAGTGCACCAATTTAATGATGTCTATGTTAATGCATCAGTTTCCTTACACATTGATACCTTATCATACGAATTTTGGTGTGGACTGAGGAAACGAGACGACCAGGAGAGCATCGAGATGTAAACAGACAGACAGACATAAAAGTAGCTCGAGTTCGCCAAGAAACGCTTTGAATTTAAAACCTCGTGTATTTGTTGTTTGCTTTCTCATTTTGTGCGGAAACTCGCTTGGAATTTCACGCTGCCGAGTCCTGCAAACATGGAACACGAAATTTTCGCAGAGTTAAGTGCCGCAAACCTCCACAATGGGTCCGGCGCAGTTACTTTTCTGCGACTGAGATAGTGCAAGGTAGTGTAACAACCTAGCGCCACCTTGTGGAGAGGTGGAAACACAGTGGCTGTGGGCAGACAATGGGCGCACGGCCAGGCATCTGAAAGTAGTGGATGTGCTGCTCCTTCTCGCTTCCTTCCTTCTCCCCCTTGCTGTATTATACTATGCATGGCTGTGGTGTGTTAGGAGATGTTGGCACGTGCCCGCTTTCTCTGCTGTATACCTGCCTTTATATAGCAGTGGGCTGAGGCTGTGAGCTCAAGAAAAGAAGTCAGCGTGCACTTATTTCATAATGATTTTGCGATGATGGTTATTTTCAATGCAGTCACAGGGAAATCCTCTGGCTTGAACAGCTACGCTGTTAAATGCTCCACAAAATGCCATCACTGCATTCGGATGAAATAAGGACAACGTTGCTCTTGTAACCTGCATTGTGCCAACCCTAGCCGTCATTGGCGATAATTTTGCCACCGCTCTCGAGCGTTAGTGAGCGCAAGCCAGTGCTAGTGCATGCAAGTAAGCAGGGTAAATTGAATTAAGTCAGACATAATCTTCATCGCATCCCTTACGCAATATACAGTAGAACCTCGTTATAATGAACCCGGATATAACGAACTATCACATATAACAAAGTAATTACAATTCCTCTTGATATTCCTATAGATGAAATTGATATTGGTTATGACGAACTAATGGTTATAATGCAGTAATTACCACTCCCCCTTCAACTTCGTTATAACGAGGTTTTACTGTAAATGAAGGGGCCAAGGAACGCTTGCCTAAATCTGAAACGAGGAACTGGTGCTTCTTAAATTACGTCAATAATGAACAGGGGATGGAGGGGTATCGTCATTACCTCCGGGGTGGGCAGGTGGGGGGCTGCTCTGTGGGGTGCTCTTCTGATTGCCTATGTGTGTAGCTTGCTACTTCTACTGTGTAAAGCTTGTGCCTTTTCCTACCATTCTAAACTACCCCCTGGCCATGGCATTGCGTAAACTTTGAGACCAATAATAGGAAAGGCTGCTGGTAGCATTGGAGAGCTGTGCCCAGTGAAAAGTAGCGGTGGTTTCGTTTCAGGTGCCGCCTCCTTGTGTGCTCCCTGTGAGGTTGGACGAAGAAGCTGAAAAGCTTGTTGCCGACACCACGACTACCCTCGAGGCCCTGAAGGCCAATCTTTATTGTGCAACTGCGCTTCGAGCCCTCAATGGCTACGCTAAGGACAAGCCATGTGGCGCTCTGCCCACGAGCTGAATTAGTAGGTTCGACCGATTTGCAGCGCTGTTGCTGTGTTGCAGATACATTCCCATCTCCACTACCCTGAGAGGAATCAAGCTTTGGAGGTGATGACGGAAAGGGATTTTGCAGTGTGGTAGCAGCTCAAGAGATAAACATGTTCGTGGTGGTATATGTTTTGATGACTGTACATTTGTATACTAATACTATAGCCATTCATGTTGCAGTTCACTGACTTTATACGTGGATGAGTGTGTATTACATATGCATTTATTTATTTTCACAATTTGTTTCTGCTATGAAATAAATACTAATGTCACTGTTTGTTATTCTTAATACATGGACAATTGTACATTTGTGCATATGCTTTACTTAGAGATGTTCTCTATTTTGTGCCGCCAGGGTCCCTCAATACTTTTCCTGGTCATGAAACTCCCTCCAAAGTGTCATATGGGGACAAAAAAACGGCCGCTAGAGGCGCCACTGTGAGTTGAAAGGGCATCGGTCAACCACTCTAGGTAGGGCAGTTGCGCGTTCGCGTGAGTGTTTGCCATTAAAAACATATCAGCCAGATGTTTTTCATCACTGTGTCCGCTAACTGGTTATTGCATTGATTACCCCTGGCTGATTAATACAGAATGGGCGTTCCTTAGTAGCTCAAATTATTGATTCCTGCCAATGGTTTGACGAAAGCGGTACGTGAAGCGACGCAGTTTCGCCTGCGTGCGTACATAAACGAGCATTTCATAATTAATACTTGTCTGCTTGATTTTCGGGTCAAAATTATACAGAAAGCCATAAACAGGCCTAGCTGAGAGAAAAATTAACATTGTCTGTGCTGAAAATTAAAATTACAGTGGACTCAACCGTGCGCTAGCCGCCCGCAGCACTCGTCTCCTGCTAATGTTTCCTCTGCGGGTCACGATGCTGCCAATCAGAATTTCGCGCACAGTGCAAGGAAGCTTGTATATGAGGCTGTCCTGGCATCACAGCTGTGAACTGCTCAGTGATGTGCACGGTGTGCAAATGAGATGATTTTTCAAATGAGAGATTATGGTTTTTTGCAACCAAATTTTAATAAAATAACGAGTTAGAACCTGCTCTGTGCGTGTTTTTAATCCATTCCCTTATGTCGTCGCAGTAACCTTTTCTAGGTGGGCACGAAATGATTACCAGAGTCCTTCTAGAGAAACACCAGTGCAGACTGAAATCAACTCGGAGCTTTTATCACTAGATTATTCAAGCTAGATATTTCCTTGCCCATTTCTCTAGTTTCGCTTATACATTTCGGCCTTTTAAAATCCAGCTGCAGAATTTTATGTGCGGAATACTGCTGCCTTACAGAGTGTTATTAAAGAATTGCTGGGGTTTTAAATGCCCAAATCACAACATCATTATGAGACAAGCAGTGATGGAGGTCTCCAAAAATTTTGAATAACTGGGGCTCGTTAACGTGCGCTGTAATGTGTCATACATGCCTCAATTGTAAGCATATTAGCCTCAATAAAAAATGCGACTGCTACGGCCAGGATCGAACCCGCATCTTTTTGGTCAGCACCAAGCGAATCTGCGTAGGTGTTTACATGACGGGCAGAGCTCTCAGTATTGTGCTAGGTATGCAATGCCTTGTAGGTAAGCATGAGCAGAATTAATGACGTGGTATGGAATTTGATGCGGTAATTATTTGCAGTTATCGAGAACATAATTTCAACGCGACTTTGTTGTAATTAAAAACTGCATTTTCTAGACTGCGGCAGAAAGATTGGCAGGTGCAGTGGAAGAGAAAAGAAAGAAAAAAAAAACAAGAGAACGTTGAAAAGTAGTTTATTTCCTTGCTTTCCTTCCTCCTGTCGTTGGACAGGATGGACAGGAAGCAGCGCGAAATAGCTTATTCCACTTGCGCGTAAAAATGTGCAAACGGCACTTAGTAAAAAAAAAGTACACAATTTCAGCTGTAGTGCCAACAAAATGAGTCGCGCAGCAGACACTGGCGAAGGAATTGCGGTCGTCCATTAGTATGCTTTCTGCAATATTCATATAGGCGTTGGCACATGCTGTATTCTCCATGATGCACTCTTTTATGGGTTCCTTCACTATTTGGAGAAGGCACAGAAGTTGGTTAGATGGCGCTGCCAAAAATTTTCTCGTCTTGATGTCCATCAGTGCACTTGGCTCTTGGGAGGAGCTCCTTATTGTTTGGAAGCAGTCCTTGCAACTTATTTTAGCAAACTTTCTTGCAACATAGCCACCAAGGTAGTCCAAGACGCTGTCCTTCGTGGACTCCGGACTACCGACATCTTGCACGCACTCAGTAGGGTCCGGTAGCATGTCGTCGAATAGAACTGCCAAGGTGTCAATCTGAAATGAAAATATTTCGCCCTCTCATTGAAAGGTAAATGGCAAGAATTGAAAATTTTGATAGAAAGGAAAGGAAAATAGAAGTTTACTGTATCAAGCCCATCCCAAATAGCTAGACTGTTATTATCAGACTTCATTGGTGCTCATATCTCTGTATTAGATGGTTTGCCTGGTTAGAAGTCGATTCTTTATGCTTAAATAGATCTTGCATCTTCAAGAGTAGACGTGGACCGTCTCCTTGAACGGAGGCTGGCTGTGGAGGCCGGATTAAGTTGTTCACCCAGAGCAAGCGATAAACGAACAAGAACTGCTGAACAGTTCTTGTTCCGGCAACGTGCCTTGTTATGCCAAGGAATCTCTGGAAGACAGAAGCATGCAAATAAAAAGCCTGCCACTAGCGAAAAAATTTATATTCACCTCCAGGTGGGCGTATCCAAAGTTTCCGACTAAGACGTGTCGAAAGCCTGACTTCAGTAGCTTTTGAACAAGCATCACTATGCTGTGGAGGGTCATTCTCAGGGGATTGCACGTCTGCTTGCTAAGGAAGAATTGCTTCTGCTTTGGTAAGCTCTGGATGTAACCGTGCCACCTGTCAAGCCATTCAGCGTTCTGCTTGAGTGTCTGGAACATAAATAATCCTGATTTAGTTCACGCTTCAAAAGAGACCGCAGTAGTTTTGAAATTTCAGGGCTCACATCAATTGTGCTTCATTATACTGCACATCTCCTGGTCTTTTTGAGTTTAGGCAGTCGAGGAGACCATTCAGTCAACTCTTAAAATCTGAGGTTGCTTTGGAGTCGTGAAGTTCATCACACTCCTTCTAACTGTGGTAGAATTCCATCGCTGAAGTGGTGCTTTCACTAAAGAGCTGGAAAATTTTGAAGTGGTTATTTGGAAGTGCACTCTATTCTCACAAAGAATAACACATTTTGCGCAAACACCAATTCATGACACTTGCTAGAGCAGTTATCGTTTCTTGCCTGCATAGCAAGTCTTGCGCTCAGTTTTTAGAAAGCATGTGGCCTGATTCGGGCTGTACTGATTTGGGCTGTACTCAAGCTTTTGTGAGCTTCAGTACAGCCCGAAGTCTAGCGTGCTGCTCCTCTTAGTCCAGAAGGGTTGTGAAGTGGGAATGGCGAACCTCTTGCTCGTCAGGTAACTGTAACATTAAGAGAAATCTGTGAGGAGAGCAAAATTCACCGAAAAGATGCGATCATGATCCAACATAAGCCATGTTTTACCTACCGGAAACTTTGCTGCCTTGAGCAGATTATTCCTGATGCACTTGAAGAAGTGCGGCGTGTCAATTGTGACCTGTATAACTTCGGAGGAGTTGCATGAGATGTTCAAATGACGTTGCTACTTTGTTGATATCACCACTGACACCTGAAAACACAACATTGATATCGTTAAGATAATGTAGCAAATTTGACCTGAGAACAAATTAATTTTCGATGTAAAATTTACCCAGCAAATTTAATGCTGATTGGTTTGAAGTTGATTTATTGCATGTTACTGCATCAACAACAACACCATCATTTGAAAGGAGTACAATGCACTGCGGAAGCAGTTTAGCAACAATGGAGGCCGGTGCAGCTTCAGACGTGGAAAACACTCAGTCTGCTACCAGCTACCAAGGAATGGTCGGAAAAGGAACACTAATACATAGTCACCATCTTTCACTTGGTTAGACGCCTTCGTGTGCTCTGTGGAGTCCACCTTCCCAAGCAGTGCCATATCTGATTCTCTGATGTGAAGCCTCTTCCTCGCGCTCATCTCGCCAAACATGAGGATCCCTGAAGGGAAAAGAAAAAAAATCGGCAGATCCCACGTGCAGTGGGAATCAAGGAAATGCGAAGCACGCATAAGGAACGTAAAATGGATCTGCATTGTTTTGCCGCTATACCGGTTTTGGTACATATGAAGTTAACGAAACGGCCACAAGAGCACCAAGACTGTGGCATGTAAACCATGCCGCTCATACACGCATGTCATGATTCTAACGTTATGACTTGTCATTTACGTTCGTCATGCAGTCGTGTTGTGCCATAGCAATTTTGGTATACATCCCTTTAAGGAAACGAGTGGCATCTAGATCATGCCACTAATGACATGCATGTAACGATTTTCATGTTATGACCTGTCATCAGGCACGTAGGCAAGGGGGGGCCCAGGGGGGCCCGGGCCCCCCCCGAAATTTGTCACGTCAGGCATCAATGCAGGGGTATATAGGCACAAGTACAAGTAGCGCCGTGCGCATTTAAACAAATGAGAAACAAACGATAGTCAAGGAACTCACTAAGAACAGCTACCCAAGAACCTTTATTCCGAAAGCACTTCAATTCCAAAAGCACGGCTATGCTTGCCGAGAATTCAGCGTCCTCCGGCTCCTGAATGAACACCACAACAGAAACACCACACTCTCCCATATGTCCGAGGCGTTAGCGAAACTATCACCCGTATTCTCAGAAAAGAAGGCATCCGACTGACTCACAAGCCCACGAGCACATGTTCTCTACATATTGCCGATGGCCATTCACCGAAAGAGAGAGCCCAAGCCACTGTATACAAATATGTGATGCGAGCTACATCGGCGAAACGAAAAACCTCAAAGAAACAGTTCGACAGCACAAGAATGGCCTCTGCAATTTTGCAACAGATCGCAAGCCGATAGCCAAACATTCCCAAGATAGCGACCACCGTATCAATCTTCGTGACACAACGGTCATACCAACTGAAACCAATTATCGGAAACAGTTACTGCTTTGTGATTGCGGAAAAACGCAGAAAACTTCGCAACGCAGGACATTTTAATATATGTAAGACAAGCTTGTTGGAAGCGAAATTACCAGAACGAACAAAATGTTGCCACACGTATGGCTTCGAAACCAAAGAAAACGACGTTATCTGTCGATACTTCGCGCTACTTTTCTTCGTCGCATCAGCTATGTTTAGGGAGGTGGTTCGTTGGTTGTGTCGGGTTTTTTGGAGCAAAAGTGACCATGTCTATATTGCCCCAAACGCGGATTCCCATCTACGGTCAGGGCGCTCGGTAGTTAGGATTGCTTCAAGGAACAGTGCAAAGAATGACAGGACATACAGAAAAGGATAGTGTTGACTCCATCGGTTGAGGAAATGTCTTTCTTAATGAGAGGAGCGGTGTCTTTGTTGCTGCAGAGCAAGCAGGCGGTATAATGCGGGCATCCTTTATACAGTCACGTAGTGGCGGCAACTTAGGGAACATTCAGGTGCTTTCTTTAACTGCGCGGCGTGGGAAAACGCATGTGTACGGCTTGGCTTTGCCGCAGACGCAGAGTTTTTCCACGAACGGACGGCGGAAGCTAACCGAAAGCTTGGAAAAGGGGGCTTTTGTATGGAAAGCGACGGATTCGACAACCCATTAACCCGTTCAATCCCCCTGGCACTTTTGCGAACCCCACCACCCTTTTTCCGCCGCCTGCGTCGTGGGGGCAGGCGCCAGCGTGGCGGAAGGAGTAAACAAGGTAAACAAACAGGGTAAACTGCGCTTGTAGTTCTGCGGAAGTGTACTACAGGCGAGCCACGTTCATTCCACAGATAGATGACCTGAGATAGAGACGCTAGAGACCACCTTATCACGACCCAAATTGACATGGAAGCGCTGAGGACACATATCAGGCACCTCGCCAGGACCCCTCGGCACCACCTCTCTTCTTTGCCAGTGGACAGACCACGCACCTCTTTCTGCAAAACGATAGCAGCACATGGTGACTCGTTACCAACTTCTTTCACCCCTTCTGCGAGACCTTCAATTCCTCCATGGTGTCTCGCTCAGCCGGAAATCAACCTGACAATTCCTGGAATTGAGAAAAAAGCCGCTTTATCATCACCAGCGCTTAAACAGCTCACGTTACTTCTATTGTACGAGAAGTACCGGGACTCTACGCATATCTACACGGACGGATCAGTGCTTCCAGACAGCTCCACTGTAGCAGTTGTGATACACGCGAAAGTTAAAGCCTTAAAATTTAAGACGACTCATCCGACAACATCGACGGCAGCAGAGCTCGCAGCGATCCTTACTGCCCTTCACTTCATCAGAGATGAAGCGCCACACAAATGGACGCTTTTCTGCGACTCCAAGCCAGCATTGCAGTCCCTGTTGTCTCCTCTACGCCGCGGACCACATGAACAGCTGGTGTTCCAGGTTACAGAGATGCTGCAACATACAGGGAAGGCAGGCCACAAAATATCTTTTCAGTGGCTTCCAAGTCACTGCGGGATTATAGGCAATGAACGGGCCGATCAAGCCGCCCGTTCTGCACATAATATGGAACAACAAGTACCCATACCATTGTCAAGGACGGACGCGGCACGGATGCTCCATCTGCTTGCTCGCAAGTGTACTGTATCGCAATGGGGTGGCACACATTTCACGCATTCCCGACTTCACTCTCTCGATCAGACCTTAAGCCTTCGAGTCCCACCCAAGACTTGCCGAGGAGAAGCCACGCTCTTATGCCGACTATGGTTGGGCGTCGCTTTCACAAAAGCATATGCGTTCCGCATAGGGATGGCCGACACCGCAGCCTGTGACCACTGCGGTCACGAAGAGACCATTGAGCACATTTTATGTGACTGCCCACGATACAGCGTAGAGAGGCAACCTCTTTGCCTTGCACTCAACAAACTGGGCGACCAACCACCGTCGGAAGAAGGCATCCTACGCCATCGACTAGACATCACGTCGCAGAAGAAGGCCATGCAAGCGCTACTGCGCTTCTTGACATCTACCGGCCTTCGTGAACGTCTATAAGTGGAACGTTCTTTGTGTGTGTGTATGTGTGTGCGCGTGTTTTTTGTTGTGCTTGTCTTGAATCTTGTACCCTCTCTCGGCTGTCATCTTTCTAACCCCCTCCCCTTCTCCCCAGTGCAGGGTAGCAAACCGGAATCTAATAACTGGTTAACCTCCCTGCCTTTCTCCTCTTTTCTCTCTCTCTCTCTCTGACCTGAAAGCTTCCCTCCAAACGGCGCTTTGAAAACCATCGGAAAACACTGCAAAGTTTGCAATTTGTGTTGCCAAAGCACGCCTGCAAGGGCAAATTTGAATCTGTTCAACCGCCCTTCGATTTTTACCTCAGTGATATGACAACAGCACATATCGTTACGCTAAAAGATGAATGGGAAATCTGGAAAACTAAATGGCAAGCCATGCAAGAGGAGGAACTTCCCCGCTCTGCGACAGACGCTTTAACTGAATGTGACAAAGCCCTCTCGCCGAACGTTCACACACTCAAGATATTGACGAAAATCCGAGTGAGTACAGCTGCTGCCGAACGCAGCTTCTCGACAATGAAAAGCGTAAAAACATATTTGAGAAACCGAACGGCTGAAGAGCGGCTTGGCCTGGCTCTTATGTCCATTCACCAGATGCAAGTCAGTGTCGACGAAATTGTCACTGTGTTTATAGAGAAACCGCGACGCATGAAAATTGCAGCGTGAACCACTCTTTTCGGCCAGGCTGCTTGCTCGTTTTCTTTTCTTTTGCATTGGCTTTTGCTATATTGTAAAACCACTCGCAATGTCATTCTTTAATATTGCTTCCTAAAACGACATTTAGCGTTCTGCATCTTTTGTGTCATGAAAGCATCCGTGTTATGGCTCTTTATGGTTCAATAAAGTTGTTTTCGCGAATATGTCTGTTTTTTTTCTTTAAGAAGTGCTGTCATAAAGTGGCTCACGTTTTTCTCGAAGGCCTGTAGTTGAGACAAAGTGTGAGAAATTCGGTAGAGAAAGCGTCGGACGAATATTTTTTTTTATTTCCTGAACATCCGTAAGTGAGCGCCTGATTCCTTTGCATTGCTTTTTCTTTTTCTTTTTGTCGCCCTCGTTCCGTCACTGGCTCTGTATGGCCCTTCTTCGTCCAGATTACTTGGTTACAAAGTATTCTTTCTCGTGCACATGCACTAGCTTTACTACAGAGTCAAAAAGCTTGCTTTCCATCTTGGATGAACTCGCTTCTTGGGCTGTATTCCACTCTGTTCTCTTTCTCGTCTAAACATTAAGCGCCTTCTATATTCCGGGGCAAGTTTTTTTTAAGCATTGTATAATAATGACCATGCTGTTATTGATGCTTTTGTCGCCCCTTTATGTAATACCCTGAGAAGGGCCTTTAAGAGTGAATAAATTATGATGATGATGATGATGAAGAAGCTTTTGGGCCCACCCCGAAAAAAAATCCTGGCTACGTGCCTGCCTGTCATTTATGATCGTCATGCAGTCATGTTGTGGCAAACCAATTTTCGTATGGGCTCCGTGCAGTCGAGTTTTGTGCGACATCCGCGCCAGAATGCACTGCCTGGCGGAGAGAAGAAGCAAAAATAAGAATTAGCTCTTCACATTACAGTCCAGACAAAAGTGAGTGCAAAAAAGAAAAGCGTTTCGAACCTTGTCGTTCTCTCTCAGGAATATTTCCCACTTTATCTTTCAATATGTCAAACAAATTTGCATCGAACCCAATTCTAGCCTTCTGGTTTTTTAAGTAAGTGTAGAGTGTGCGAGCATTTGACAGAGGAAGAAAATTATTCTCGTGAAGGAGTATATAAACTGCTGTCGACTTGATTTTCAGCAGCAGG
Organism: Hyalomma asiaticum; assembly: GCA_013339685.2. NCBI lineage: Eukaryota > Metazoa > Arthropoda > Arachnida > Ixodida > Ixodidae > Hyalomma > Hyalomma asiaticum. The sequence goes on along the minus strand of CM023487.1, from coordinate 59,241,087 downwards.
CAGTCGTAAAGCCATTCCTTTTTATTACTGCAATACCAAAAAGTGAATGTTCTTGTGTTCACAATTCAAGGACAGTACCAGCAGAGAGCACAAGCACAGTAAAGCAAGATAATTCATTTTGGCTTAAGCCATCACTTAGTTTTGAGGATTACGCCAAAAAGCAAATACTTCCATTTCAAACGACGTGCTTCAAGTTATACTCCACAACAGACACTACTAGCCCATTTTGCATGCACATGAACAAACATGCAAAAAAAGAAAAAATGCCATCACAGATGGGGGCTCACTGTGCTGCTTTCATGGACTTCATATTTGCTTTCATGATGCGCTGATCTATAATGAGCTTCTCGCTGTCGGAGAGCTTGTGAATGTTTTTAAGCATTCCATGTTTGTCATCTGCATGCGCTTCTGCTTTTGCGAGCTTCCATTGGCACGATTGGAGCTGTTGCTTCACGCTGAAAATTTGTGACTTCACCCTTTTTAGCTGCAATGCCAAACAAATGGCTACCTCTGTTTGGCACTCTGCGTCAGCATAACCAATGCGATTCGCAGCTTGTTCTACATCTGTAAATAGTGACAACAGGAATATATATATATAAGTAGTGGTACCATTTTGCCTGTATACTGAGCAGGTGGCATACTCCCTGAGCACGTGCCAGACTTACTGTGAATTTCTTCTTCGGCTTCGTTGTCGACGTCCACAGGTGCAATCATTGCGATTTCGACTGCCAGGCAGGCTGAGGAATTTTCTCGCTGCCTTTTTGCAGGTGGATGCCGTGTTTGGGCACGTGAACACTGTTTTGGTTGGATAAGTAAGAAGGCAAACCTTCGAAAATTCTTGGTACGGCATCTTCCACCAGTTTTGGGCGATCGTGAGGCGGCGACACATCGCTCCCATTCACTGTACACACATCTGCCAGAATAATGTTCCATGGCTGCCTTGACAAACCATTTTTCTTGTGAATTTTAGTGATGTCGAGGTGTGATTGCTGTTTCTTTTTACGAATTATGTGCATTTTGTATGGCATTGTTTATGCATGTTGTATTTTTCTTTTGCTTGTTTGTTTTCTCTCTTGCTGTAATGCCCTTCCTGCATGGGCCAAAGTATTGACCTTCAGTATTTCTAACTAAATAATAAACAAAAGAAAATGTTTTTCACACATGTGAACATACTTGGATTCGAAGGAAACACCCGCTGTCTTTTGTCACAGGATCGCTCGCTTCCACTTCTCGCGTTGTTCTGCGTCGGCTGGTAAACGGAACAAGGAGACTTTGTTTCCTTGTTCCGTTTCCCGACCGGCGGCCCGGCACACCACAAGTGTTAGGCATTGCTGTCACCACGTGGAGAGATGCATCAAGGCAAGAGAGGAAGAAAAATGAAAGCAATAACTCCACACACCATAACACCGCGACTACACTCCGCTATTGGCGACCACCCTTCCAACAGTAGCCGCCGGCCTCCTAGTCACCCTTCACGCTACAACAGCGCCACACACGGGGGTGGCAGGCAGTATATGAAGCCCTCCCATAGAGTGATGCAGGAGTGTCATGACCAGAAAAAAGTGTTGAGGTACCCTGGTGCCGTCACGAAGTAAATACTACTAGCGCCATTTTTGTTATCTTCTTTACTGCATCAGTGACCTTGCTCTTGGCATCTATTAGCAGCCTGATTATGTTCTGTTCATTATTTCTTTAGTTCTTCATTACAGTAAAACCTCGTTATAACGAACCTGGATATAACGAATTATCGGATATAACGAAGCAATCGCAATTCCCCTTGAAATTCCTATAGATGAAATTTATATTGGTTATAACGAACTAATGGTTATAACAAAGTAATTACCGCTCCCCCTTCAACTTCGTTATAACGAGGTTTTACTGTATTTTAATAAATTTATTCAAATGTCCTCTTTTAAGGCTATGCTGAGCCTGTGTCATGCTATGTCTACACTTGTGCAGAAGTCAAATATTAGGCAGCAGGTCTCTTAGAGTCCCTAAATATTTGTAGATTAGAGATGACACAGGTTACGTAAGCAAGCTAGGGAGTTGGGATCCAAGGCCGAGTGTGACTGTGCGAAGCACCATGGGAATTTATGCAGTGCTCAGCATTTTGCACCTATCTAGTTGTCCAGCATTGTTTGCGTTCTGCAAGGTGCTCTCAGATGCACCCACATAAGCCAAGAACTTGTGTGCCATGTTGGCAGCAAATGTTAGTGTATGCTCTTTATAACGGAGAAGTCAGAATGAGCAATAAAAGAACCTGTCACCCATGGAAACCCACAATCTTCACAAGACGCGTTTGTGGTTTGTTATCTCCTGCATATAAAGTGGTAGAACTCTCGGAGTAGAGTTATTGTGTAGGATCTTTTAAGTGCTGGAGCTGAACAACGGTACACCATCTCGAGCGCACAAGCGACCCAAGGCTTTGAAGGGAAGCCAAACCGTACATTTGCAGCAGACAAGCTAGTTTTTAACATGTGCGATCATGGTTGAACGCCACCAGACTGATGTTGCCCCCACTTAATTAGAAATGCTTGAAAGCACGGACTCCGGAACCCCTCTGGGAGTGGGTGTTGGGGGGGAGCAAGTATTGTTGTCTTTTTATGATGTGTTTATTACTGATTTGTTAGTTGTCGATTCTTATTCGTTTACAGTACATATTATTATATGAATAATTAGTTGCTTTAATTACGTCAACTTATGTTTAATTCATTTTAGCCGTATTAAAGTTCACATATTTGTATCCTCGTTTATTTTACATTGGTAACACTTTTTTTGGCAGGGGGCAGCAGAAAATTAGGTGGGCAGATGAGGTCAAGAAGTATGCAGGGATAAATTAGGCCCAGTTAGCACAGGACAGGGATAATTGGAGATACATGGGAGAGGCCTTGCCCTGCAGTAGGTATAGACAGGCTGACTGATGATGATGATGAACTGCCACAAGCTGGTCAACACTAATTAACAGCTGCTTTGTTGGCTGACTTCATGCCAACACGGTAGCTTAAGGTACTTAAAGGGACTGACAACCGATTTTTAAGGACCCTTCTATTTATGGCGCAATGGAAAGCTCGCCCCCTGTACTGTTTTCACTTGCAGCGGTTACTTCCAAAAGCGCGTGGATATTTCGCACGCGGAATTTTTCGATCTGAGAAGCCTCTAAGAAAGGCAGAGTGCGCACTCTAGCAACGTTGAAAAGTGATCGCGATGCCGATAATCCGCCTCGCTTCCGGACATCGTTCCGCTTTCGCAGGAGGGAGCGTAGCTGTGATTAACCACCCACACTTTGACCTGTTCAACTACTTTTCGAAATAAAAAGACGGTGCGACGAGCTGGCATTGTTTACCAGGCCGATCTTGTATTTGTAAGGCGTTCTTTCGCATGTCCGCGCCTACTTCATGAATGGCCGGGCTCCGGCCATTCATGAAGTAGGCGCGGCCATAGCCGAGCCAAGCCAGGCCAGCTAGACCCGAAACCACGCTTTCGCACGTGACGGCAGAAGCGTGCAGTAGCAACGTGCTCTACAAACGAAGGGTTATCTACACATTGTAAGTGACAAAAAGCCTATAATATCAAAAGTTTCATGCAGTCCGATACTAATAAACAGATAAAATATTGCGTAAATTTGTTGAAGGCCACGTGACCGCACTCTAACTCTAGTTCGTATGTTTGCTGCTTGAGTTACCAAACGTCAGTTTTCGCGACTTTGCATGAAGAAATAAAAACATAAACCCGTGTTTATTGAGGAAAAGGGGCGTCGTTTGAGCCAATGCAACACACAATCTTTCCGCCAGTGGGGTCATCTCAATTCAAGTTTTGGGCGGTTGTCTGTCCATTTAAGCTCACGCTAGCACAGTTGTCATCTAGCACCAGCTTGTGTAGGTGCAACAGTGTGCATCTTGTGTGAGCATGCCATTTGTTTGATCCAAAGCTACGGCACGCAGTGTACAATCACAGGCATAAAACAGAATAAACAAAACTGGTCTCATTTATTAGAAGTTAACAGAAATTTACACTGTATAGGCTTGTACGTACACCACATAATAAACACGCACATAGACTGTCTCAATATTGGAAGCTGCGCTGCGTCTGGATGTCGTCCAGTATCTGCCGGAGCTGGTCATCCTCGAAGCGGCCCTCAAGGCTAGGCACGAGGGCACGTGCCTCTTCGGGATTGTCAGGGCACAGGTTGGCCAGCTGGGCCAGCTCGAAGCGGTGCAGCTTCTTCTGTGCCAGCAGTTGCCGAACTGCCGTGATGGTCTCCCTGTTCTTGAAGCGGCTGAACCGCTGGCAGTAGCCGAGCGTCTTCATGAACACCTGCACAGTTAAAATAATATTACTGTACTTGCTACGCTTTGTGGGCAGATAAAATACTTCTGCAGAAACGTTTTCTTGCAAGCTGATATGACTGATTTTTAGGGGCGAAGCTCCTCAAGGTTTGGGTCTGTCCATCCGTTGTAGCAGCGCGTTACCTACTAGAAACGCGCTACTAGGAGGGCGCGTGTGGGAGGCGCGCCCTCGGCACGTGCCTCCCGGCGCACAACCTCTCTCACTCTTCCATCTGCTGTCTTGTGAGAGAGAGAGAGACAGAGAGAGCGAAAGGCGCGCGTTGACTATGGAAACGCTCTTTCTTCAATGAACGCGCTACCAGCCCGCAAAGAAGGAGAACGCGCCCTCACCCGCAAGAGACAAGCTTGACGCAGGCAGTGTCTTCTAGCGAGTTTCTTGATTGAAAAATACCGACTGCTCGCGCTGGAGAACCGTTCACCGGTCACCCATATATATATATATATATATATATATATATATATATATGCACTGGATCTTGACTTGCAATGAAGTGCCGGTGGGAGATTTCACTTTTGTGTAGTTCAACCATGAGGATTCGTAGCGTGCGCGTAAACTAAATTAACCCGGAACTCGGCACGATCTACAATGAACCTCCGGAGCTTCGCCCACTCATCATCATTCACTCCGTGGATATGCTGTGAATTTTTTGGGTTTAACGTCCCAAAACCACGCTCTGATTATGAGAGGTGCCATAGTGGCAGGCTCAGGAACTAGATCACCTGGGGTACGTTAATGTGCAGTGACATCATACAGTTCACGAGCCTCAACAATTCAGTTCCATCTAAACTCAGTTGCCACGGCTGGGATTCGATTCCGTGACCTTCGGATCAGCAGCACAGCATAACAGTGCACTAGGTCACCGTGGAGGGGGCATTTGGAAACTAGGCAGGGGACAGCACACAGGAGTGACAATGATGAGGAAAAAACGTAGGATTGGTGGTAGAAAAGCAAAGAGAAACGACAAAAACCAAGTAGCATGGAAACCAAACTTGTCTACCTAAGCTATGGACTTGGTGCCTTCTTTATTTTCCTTTTTACAAAAAGAAAAACAAAGTTATAGTAGACAGGCAATGGATTGCGGTGCTCAGAAGTTCGCCGACCTGTTTAAAGCTGCAGACATTGCTGCTCTTGCGCTGCTATGCTGCCGTTATTGAGCTGCAGATGGATGCTCGTACCGTCCATCTATCCGCACGCTGACACTGCGTACAGTTTAGTAACCACGTTCGTTTCACTTTCGTTACCTCTTGAATTCCCGTTATCTGAACCTTCTGGGGCTGCTTTCGCTGATAGTGTAGTTCTGACCAGATAAAGTTCTGACCGAGAAAGAAGCAAGCTGTCTTGTCTGTTGCGCGAGCGCTTCGATGTTAGCGTGAGCGAAGTCGCTGCACCAGTGGATAAGGGACGCATTGGTTGTTCGCGCACAAAACTGCCTAGTGCGCCGCGTCAAAAGTGCCGGGAAACAAACCACTCCATTCGCCAATGCACGCACTGACCTCCGAGAGTTCCTGTTCTTCCTCGGCGCTCTCGTTCTGCTGCTTGCGGTGTTCCAGCAGCATGTGTACCTCGCTGATGAGCAGCGTTTCGGCGTTCTCGAACTCCTTGGGGAACTGCAACTCCGACGCGTCCTCCTCCACCTGGTCGAGCACAGGCGCAGCGGCTGCCGGAACACCAGACATGCTGCGACAACACGCACAGACGTGTACGTAAAAAGACGAACACCGACTTTGCAGGCAACAACGCAGTCGATCTAACGTCGCAGAACACTGCCGTTCACAGCAACACAGAAGCGGCCATCTTGTATAATGCTATGCTGTGCTGAACCGATGGAGAGATACCGGCCAGTGATGGCCTTGAAGTTAGTTGAAAAGTTACTGGCGTTCACGTTTTACGCCAGCCTTTAGAAAATAATAGCATGGGAGAGAAAACTGTTAAAAAGCTGGGCTTTAATTTTTGCCGGTTTCTACTGCTTATGGAGTGGGGAACTAAAACAGTCAAATGTCTGCAATTAAGGAAAATAAAAAAAAAGAAAAGCTGCCGCTCTGCACGTCAACTTAGTTGTGCATTTTTATATAAAAATGCAGAATAGCTGGAGAAATGCACAAAGAAAGAAAGTGCGCTTTTTCTATAAATTGCTTCTATATTAATGGAATTGCTTTTTAAAGCCACAGGTGGCGCGCAAGAACATTTAAAGCGAGCCCATTAGTGTAATAATCTCTCCTCTGCCGTAAGCACAAAGGAGCGTTTCAAACAGGGGTGCGCGTGTGCCATGTGTCAGAATTGAACGCTTGAACTGCGCGGATCCCGATGTTGGAACGAGTTGAAACTTTAAAGTGCGTTACAGTATAGGTGTTCTGTGGCGTTAATCATAACAGCGGCACTGCCGTGTGCGAGTATATCGGTGTTCTCTGGTCACGCTGCCTTGTGGGTACGGCGAAGCTTCCTCCCACTGGGCGCCACAGAGCATGAGGTGAGACGCTTATGATAAAAGACATGAAATAACAGTGTGGGCAAACACATAGAACGTTTCACCGCTTCTGTCCGTTTGTGCTGCTTGAGGGAAGCAGCAGCCTGAAAAGAACCATCTTTGCTAGTGCTCTGAAGAACTGCCATGCTGGTGCAGGCACGTGTTGCATCGCTTACGCGAGGCATGTTTTCGATGCTGGCAGATGCGTGCTCGCCATTACGTCAAATGAAAAACGGCCTACTCGTCGAGTAGATTGACTTTGACCGCTTGCGGGAACTCGCATGTCTAGGTAAAGTGCAAAATGATGAGGGAAAGTGAACTTGTTCACGGCAGTGTGGCAGGCTACGGTGAAAGCCTGCGACATGCTATCGCCTAAAAGCGGTGCTAGAGCGCGTAAGTATTCATTCTTGCAAGATTCCTTACGTAGAACAGTTCGTTTGATTTGTGCAGCCAGCAGTATTAATGCTGATAGGTTTTGCTTTACGTTGTTTGTGACGCTGTAAGTATACCTCTAGAAAACATTCCCCGCGTAGGACAAATAATCTAGATTTTTGGGGCGTCGAGGTCCCAGGCTACTTGGTTTAGCTGTTTTGCACCGCGTGACAGCACACCAACAGGTTTGTGTCTGTTGAGCTTTATTCTGAAGGTTTTGCGGCTACCCTTTTTCCACCGCCGTTACTACGAGGCGTTTGTGTGAGATCTTTTTTAAACTGTTTAACTGATCCGGAATAAAAGAGGTCAACACGAGATTTAGGGTAACATAATGGAAAGCTGTATTACACTCGCACACGTACAGAAAACACGTCTTCTTTCTTTCAGTTCACTGAAGCCACTGCCCCACGTGACCAGCTTCTTGTCAGAGGGTAAGGGCGAGCCAGTGCTCGCTGTCCTGAGTCTGCTGTTAGCACCGCGGACCTCCCCGACGCTCCTTGGTTGTCAGCTTCGAGGGGCCACCTGTTCTTTGTCAGGGGGTCCTCGAAGAGTTTGTCTTTTTGTGTTTTATTACATCCTCCCCCCTAAAGTGAGCATCGCTCATTTTACGTCAGTCTCCAAAAGGTATAATAGCTGAACCGGACGTCGCAGAGTGATCCCCGAGGACAACCTTATAGCACAAGATCGCACTGCTCCGTCACGTCCCTTGAAAATATCGATAACTCTGCCCGTTTTCCACATATGTGGCTTTGTATGGTCTTCGTGCACAATCACAATGTCATCTTTGCAAAGAGAATTATCCTGTCTTGAAGGTACCAGCTGTGCCGACCGCAACTGTAGCAGATATTCCCTTTGCCATCGGTTCCAAAGGGTGTTGACAAGTGATTGTTGGTACTTCCAGCGGCGGTTAATGTCGGTCGCCGTAGAAGTAGGCACTGAACCAACTTTAGAATCGGGCAATGTTACGAGTCCTCTACCTGTCAACAAGTGAGATGGCGTGAGCTCTGACATCTCGCCTGGCTCCTTTAGGACATAGGTAAATGGGCACGAGTAGATAGCTGCTTCGACATCAGCCAGTACTGTTGTGAGCTCGTCAAAGGACAGGCTTTGACGTCTGAGCACTTTTCGCAAGGAAATCTTTACGGACTTGACCATTTGCTCCCACCAGGCTGGCTTTTCTATGATGAACTTCCACGTGATGCATTGAGAGCTGCAGTAGTATTGAGCATCACGATTGCGCAGGATTTTCCAGAGAGACTGTGTCTTTCGAAGCCTTCTAAAACATCAAGGCACCGCTGTAAATGGTTTCCGGCAGACCCCTGCGCGCTACAAAGCGTCGAAGGGCCAGCAAGAAACTTTCAGGCAGAAGGCTGGAAATCAACTCCAAGTGGACTGCTCTCGTAGTTGCGCACATGAATAGGGCGATGCAGCTCTTTGCGCCAATCGTTCTTGTCTTGATGAAAAGTGGACCGGTGAAGTCGATACCCACAACTTGAAAACCCTCGCTGCGGTTCACTCTGTCACCCGGAAGGGTTGCCGTTGGAGCGGTAGCCGGTTTCAGTCGTTGTCTGATACGCATTGCGCATCATGAGATTACCTTCTTCACTAGCTGCCGACAACATGGAATCCAGAAAATTGCCCGCAAATCTGACATTGTGTCGAGAGCATCTGCATGAAAAGTTCGAAGATGAGCAGCATTAACAATGAGTCTGGTTACTACATGCTCTTTTGGGAGAAGGATTGGATGCTCGACGTCTTCAGGTACTCTTGAGAACTGAAGACGACCTTTCACGCGCAATAACCCACGTGTGTCAAGGAAAGGCTGAAACTGTGCAATAGTCGTGTCCGCCGGCAGGCTCTCCTCCCGTGAAATCGCTCCAATCTCCTTCTCATATTCATTGCGTTGAGCATGTCAAATCCAGAAATTGCTGGCCTCATGAATCTCATCTGCTGTGAGATATATTGGGGCACTCCCATAGCAGTGTCGGCAGTTTTTCACAAACCTCAACACCCACGCAGTTACTCTGTGAAATATACTGATCGGTTTTCAATGATTCGCTCGGTTCATACTGCTGCAGGAACGTTTATTCTACGATATTTACAACTGGTTAGAATGGTCGATGTTTTCTGCTTTGTTTCTCAATCGTCTCTGTCCAAGTTTTCTTCCTCGCTTGCGGCTGCTCTCCTTCCCTCTCTCTCTTCCGGTCGGGGTGCGCCACCGTCCTTGAAGGGATGCGTCCGAAACGAGTTTTATGGCCTTCTCGTCGACGGAGACCCCTCAGGCGGTGCAGCTGCTCGCAGCCTTCTTGGGGAGGGAACCACCAAGTTTCTTGGCACCTATGAGGACCGCTCGTTTCGTGCGTGGGAGACGAATGCACACCCGAGTATTCAAGTCAAGCCGTCCCATCCGCACGGGAAGGGCGCTTCAGAATCTTCAACATACTCTGATCAGACGAGTGTAACTGCTAAACCTTTCTGCTTGTAGCAAAGGTGTCATATCAGCCATTGTTGTAAGAAGTTGAACAGTGTGCTTCCGTCTTTCGCTGTCTGTTCCCTTTCTGTGACACACATAACCAAACTATTTTCTTTCTATGTTAGTCAGTGCGAATGAGTCAATATCATGTTTCGGGCTCTCTACATTGCAGACTCCAATGGCATCCAGCTCCCAGAACCTTTGCAGCATACCTAGTTCTTTGACCTCGCTCTCCAGACCAATCTTTAAGACTCAAATGTTTGTTGCCATGGTTTACGTTGAGCAGTCCCTGGAATGTCCACCAAATTATTGCTGCGAAGCCATTGTTTTCCATGGCTCCGCTCCAATTAGCAGCGCGATTCCTGGACAGCTGGCATTCCGGGATAAATTAGCTTGTCAGCGATGAGTCCTCCAAGGCTCTCGATTTGCTGCAAAAAGGCATGGTCAACGGAAACAGGTACGATGTCTTTGCAGATGAATGGAACCTCTATAGCCTCAATGGTCGTTTCAATGTCGCTGTACTAGCCTCGCAAATGCAATTCAACGACACAGAACGATTCCGTCTTTGCCGCTGTCACTCCAAAGTATTGACGTAGAAGTCCTTTCATCCCAGAACCCGTAGGTTGAGTGTTTTAGACACATCCTCGCGAATGAAAGTCTTCTGGCTTCCAACGTCTAGCACCCCACGGGTGTATCCACATTTGGAAATACCGACGACCCAAGTGCGGAAAGTCTACAACACTAGTTCATTATTTGCTTCTCTTGTTGCAGCTGCGTGCACGTTGGTTGCTGTGACTTCTTTCACAGCCACTTGTTTCGCCAGATCATTCTTTGCTTTCTCCCAGTCGGGGTTGCAAACTGAAGAGGCATGGCAGCTGCTGCAGTGGATGTGCTTTACTTTTCTTTTGCATTCTCTAGAGGGGTGTCCAAACGATGTGCATCGAAAGCAGCGACCCACTTGCGCTAACTTGTTAGTCTTTTCTTCAGGAGGGAGGGGAGTTGAACACTACTGCGTGTGGTGTGTCACAGAATCGCAGAAGAAATACCTCCTCACCTCTTCTGGCTGTGTGTGAAGAACCGCGGCGCTTGGCGCGTGTGTCTGTTTACTTCTCCCTCCCTGGTGTTGGACCCTGCGCTCCTTTGCGGCATGGTCACCTCCGGCACTTTTTTCCCTGCTCTCTGTCTCCACGAGGAGAAATTCAAGTACATCGGACAGCCTGTTGTCTGCTAGAGCCTGCGAAGAGGCTGCTGACTCTTGCACGGACTGAATAGTGTACGTTTTCACTCTGCAGACTCTGTTTAGCTCTTTGTGGAAGTTTACGACCAATTCTTTGGGCAGCTCCCACAGTGTAACGTCACTCAGCATTGCCGAATATGATGACATGCCAACTCCCAGTCCTTTAAGTCCGTGTATGTGGGCCTGCACATGATCATATAGGCGACGCAGCCGACGCACGTCTTGCAAAGAAACGACGCTGGGAAGCACTCTCAATTTGGCCGTATCTTCTTGTTGTATTCTTTCTTTGTCACCAAATCTTCGCAGTAATATCTCAATTGCATCTTCATAGCATGCCTCTGTCGCCTGAAGTCCTGTTATCACTGTCATGGCTGGTCCCATGAGCATTGATCTTAAATAGTGAAACTTCTCCGTTTTGGAGAGACCTTTGTTTTCGTGCACTGCCTTTCGGTAGCATTCCCAGAAAGCCTGCCATGCGGATAGCTCACCGTTAAATGGCTCCAAACTCAGCTTTGGCAGCTTGACTCCTTGATGTTGAGGCTGAGCAGGTAGCTGAGTGAGTGGAGTTGTGACGCTGCTTGTGGTGATGGCACTAGCCTGAACTGCTGCTATCTTTGCTTTGAGGTGGCCGATGGCTTGGTTGGCCCTGTCGTCGTACTGGAGAGCTTCCTCGTACTCTTCCTTGAAGGTGTCTTCTGGCAGGCAGTTTTCTATTTCTTCATTCACCTTTAGAAGTTCTGCGTTGTTCACTTCCAGTCTTTGTAAAAGGGCACTCAACTTGTTCAACGTCCGCGCCTTGAAGCGCCGGTGTTGCCTCATTGATGATGATGATGGTGTTCTGTCGTCATCAAGTGCGTTGCTTTGCCTTGAGTTTCTCCATCTTCTTTGTTTAGCCCTACTCGTGACCCTTTCCAAACCTCTTAACTTTACTTGTTACTTCCCGGGTTTCGGCACCATAATGTGAGAGATCTTTAAACTGTTTAACTGATTCGGAATAAAAGAGGTCAACATGAGATTTAGGGTAATATAATGGAAAACTGCATTACACTCGCACACGTACAGAAAACACGTCTTCTTTCTTTCAGTTCACTGAAGCCACCACTGCCCCACCCGACCAGCTTCTTGTCAGAGGGTGAGGGCGAGAGGGGGCCAGTGCTCGCTGTCCGAGTCCGCTGTTAGCACCGCGGACCTCCCCGATGCTCCTTGGTTGTCAGCTTTGAGGGGCCGTCTGTTCTTTGTCAGGGGGTCCTTGAAGAGTTTGTCCTTTTGTGTTTTATTACAGCGTTAAACACATCTCTTTTTCAAAGCGCACAGCTCGCTGTTTTTGCCTCTTGAAATGCAATCCCACTTCCATCCAGTTCTCATGTGGGGAGACCACCATAAATGCATGAATTGGTGAATCCGGCAGAACCCATGTGCTCCCATTTGGAAGCAAACAACAAGATCTGGCCCTTGCAGGTGTCACACTTTGTCTTAAAGATGCATGCACTTCCTGGCAGCGTACCCGGCTACATAATAAGTTAACCTCGAATCACTCCTGAGCATTGCAAGGGTGACCAGGTGTGCCTGAGACTCTTTTTGCGCACGCGGAGAGTACGCCCAGCACACGTGACCTTCATTGAACTTCAACTGCAAATCTAAAATTGAAGCTTACTTTCTTCTGGACGTTCGAAAGTGAAGGTTAGCCCTTTCCCAAACCTTTAAAATCATCCAGAACACACTTAGCGCATGCTCATACGAGGTAGAGCACTTGTTAATCAGAACTAAGAAGCGTCCACATAACGAAAAACTTTAAGGACCTTGTCATTGTATGTAGAATTAAAACGATCGTGTAAAGAGCGATCGATGGATGATAAAAAGATATGACACAGCACAGGCGCAATACAAGAACCAATACAGATACCTTTCTTTTGAAGATAAATCTGGTCGTCAAATTTGATAAAAGTGGTCTGAAGGTAAAATTCTAAAAGGGCTAAAAGATTCTCGACAGACATACCTGCAGCATTTTGGAAAACCAACCGCACCATTTTCATCTATGCAGTCTCTAACTGCGAAAACAACTCACGATGGGGCACCGCGTAAAAGAGCTCTTCCACGTCGACAGAAAAAGCAAAACCAATGTCGTATTCCTTCAAGAAAATGTACTACATCGACTGAACTTTTTGTGGGAATGGATCACTTATCTCGAGATTATTCAGATTTTAACAAAAACTTACTGACGCAATGCTGCCAAGTGCCCTTTCGTTCACAATGGTACGAAACGGGGCATCGGGTTTATGCGTTAACGCTGAAGAAAACGCTCAGAGCAGCACTTTCACTGTTAGTGATATCTCTTGCGAGCTTGTAGATCTAATCGCTTGCAAAGTTCTACTGTTAGTCTTAACTCGCGCCTTGCCTTTCTCACGCAAAAAGAAATTCTTGTTCACCGCCACAGCAGATTTTTCATTGTACATTGCTTTGGGTAAGACAACAAAACCGCCTACCTTATCTGCCTGCAAGACGCACAACTTATTGTCTTTAAAAAACTTTACAACACGTTTCAAACTGTCTTAGAACCTCCAGGAACAGCCCGTTTGACGTTGCAGGTATGTCTGTCGAGAATCTTTTAGCCCTTTTAGAATTTTACCTTCAGACCACTTTTATCAAATTTGACGACCAGATTTATCTTCAAAAGAAAGGTATCTGTATTGGTTCTTGTATTGCGCCTGTGCTGTGTCATATCTTTTATCATCCATCGATCGCTCTTTACACGATCGTTTTAATTCTACATACAATGACAAGGTCCTTAAAGTTTTTCGTTATGTGGACGACTTCTTAGTTCTGATTAACAAGTGCTCTACCTCGTATGAGCATGCGCTAAAGTGTGTTCTGGATGTTTTAAAAGGTTTGGGAAAGGGCTAACCTTCACTTTCGAACGTCCAGAAGAAAGTAAGCTTCAATTTTTAGATTTGCAGTTGAAGTTCAAATGAAGGTCACGTGTGTGGGCGTACTCTCCGCGTGCGCAAAAAGAGTCCTTCCTACAATTCGGCTCACTCAAAAACAGTAAAGAGAGGCATCGCAACACTCTGTTTAGAATCTGCGCTTCGGAAGTCGTGCATTCACAAGGTGCAGGATAGTTTTAATATCAATTGGGGAGGCTTTTTTCAGCCGGCTTCCCTGGGTCGGTCGTCGGTCTGTTGCTGAGACGCTTCTTAGAAGTTGAAGCATGGTTGCTCCAAGGATGCCGCGAAGTCCCTGTGGGCACCCAGAGGCCAGAAGTGGTTCCGACATGCACAAGGTCACACATAGCCTGAAAAAAGTGGCTAGTCGGTTCAACGTACCCTTTGGTTTCTCGGCCCCAAAGAAGCTCGCTCAGCTGAGCCGTCGCACCACCTGTGCGGAGAAAAGGGGGGCTGTAAAAGAAGAACCATGAGCAGGTTCGTTCAGTGTGCCAAAAACGGTGTACGAGATTCCTCTCACTGCGGCAAAGTATATATCGGCCAGACAGGGCGCTGCCTCAATGACCGACTCAGGGAACACGCAAGAAATCTTAACAATAACGAGAGAAGTCATCTTGTTGACCACTGCGCGGCGTGCTCGAATTGTGAACCACGGTGCCGGTGGCGCAAAAATCGTTGGCAGAAGTAGGCAAAAAACGGCCCGTGAACCTTAGAAGCGTTTTTTATTACAAAAGCTGGTGATTTGTTTGGTCAGCGACATTCCATTGCGCTGTACAAAGCTGAAATTCAATTTCTGACGCGCCTTGTTTGAATGATTTTTTTTTTTTTTTTTGTTTCCGTTCGGTTCTAAGGATCGCTGTGACGATGCGCCTGCGCAGCTTGCTTGTATATATACTGGTTGATCTGCGTTCAATAAATCAGTTGTTAGTAGCGCCTTTGTTGTTGTGGTCTTCTCTACCGTGTGTGTTTCCTTTGCGCTAAACTACGATGACGTGAAGTCTGAACACCAACTTGCCCAACTGTCCACTCTTCTACAACACTAGTTCATTATTTGCTTCTCTTGTTGCAGCTGCGTGCACGTTGGTTGCTGTGACTTCATTCACAGCCACTTGTTTCGCCGATCATTCTTTGCTTTCTCCCAGTCGGGGTTGCAAACTGAAGAGGCATGGCGTCTGCTGCAGTGGATGCGCTTTACTTTCTTTTGCTTTCTCTAGAGGGGGTATCCAAACGATGTGCATCGAAAGCAGCGACCCACTTGCGCTAACTTGTTAGTCTTTTCTTCCGGAGGGAGGGGAGCTGAACACGACGCGTGTGGGTGTGTCACAGAATCGCAGAAGAAATACCTCCTCACCTCTTCTGGCTGCGTGTGAAGAACCGCGGCGCTTGGCGCGTGTGTCTGTTTACTTCTCCCTCCCTGGTGTTGGACACTGCGCTCCTTTGTGGCATGGTCGCCTCCGGGCACTTTTTTCCCTGCTCTTTGTCTCCACGAGGAGAAATTCGAGTACATCGGACACGCCTGTTGTCTGCTAGAGCCTGCGAAGAGGCTGCTGACTCATGCACGGACTGAATAGTGTACGTTTCACTCTGCAGACTCTGTTTAGCTCTTTGTGGAAGTGTAC
>CM023487.1:59175798-59225476 GCA_013339685.2 Hyalomma asiaticum | reverse complement strand
CCTCCCGTGAAATCGCTCCAATCTCCTTCTCATATTCATTGCGTTGAGCATGTCAAATCCAGAAATTGCTGGCCTCATGAATCTCATCTGCTGTGAGATATATTGGGGCACTCCCATAGCAGTGTCGGCAGTTTTTCACAAACCTCAACACCCACGCAGTTACTCTGTGAAATATACTGATCGGTTTTCAATGATTCGCTCGGTTCATACTGCTGCAGGAACGTTTATTCTACGATATTTACAACTGGTTAGAATGGTCGATGTTTTCTGCTTTGTTTCTCAATCGTCTCTGTCCAAGTTTTCTTCCTCGCTTGCGGCTGCTCTCCTTCCCTCTCTCTCTTCCGGTCGGGGTGCGCCACCGTCCTTGAAGGGATGCGTCCGAAACGAGTTTTATGGCCTTCTCGTCGACGGAGACCCCTCAGGCGGTGCAGCTGCTCGCAGCCTTCTTGGGGAGGGAACCACCAAGTTTCTTGGCACCTATGAGGACCGCTCGTTTCGTGCGTGGGAGACGAATGCACACCCGAGTATTCAAGTCAAGCCGTCCCATCCGCACGGGAAGGGCGCTTCAGAATCTTCAACATACTCTGATCAGACGAGTGTAACTGCTAAACCTTTCTGCTTGTAGCAAAGGTGTCATATCAGCCATTGTTGTAAGAAGTTGAACAGTGTGCTTCCGTCTTTCGCTGTCTGTTCCCTTTCTGTGACACACATAACCAAACTATTTTCTTTCTATGTTAGTCAGTGCGAATGAGTCAATATCATGTTTCGGGCTCTCTACATTGCAGACTCCAATGGCATCCAGCTCCCAGAACCTTTGCAGCATACCTAGTTCTTTGACCTCGCTCTCCAGACCAATCTTTAAGACTCAAATGTTTGTTGCCATGGTTTACGTTGAGCAGTCCCTGGAATGTCCAACCAAATTATTGCTGCGAAGCCATTGTTTTCCATGGCTCCGCTCCAATTAGCAGCGCGATTCCTGGGACAGCTGGCATTCCGGGATAAATTAGCTTGTCAGCGATGAGTCCTCCAAGGCTCTCGATTTGCTGCAAAAAGGCATGGTCAACGGAAACAGGTACAATGTCTTTGCAGATGAATGGAACCTCTATAGCCTCTATGGTTGTTTCAGTGTCGCTGTACTAGCCTCGCAAATGCAATTCAACGACACAGAACGATTCCGTCTTTGCCGCCGTCACTCCAAAAGTATTGACGTAGAAGTCCTTTCATCCCAGAACCCGTAGGTTGAGTGTTTTAGACACATCCTCGCGAATGAAAGTCTTCTGGCTTCCAACGTCTAGCACCCCACGGGTGTATCCACATTTGGAAATACCGACGACCCAAGTGCGGAAAGTCTACAACACTACACGTTCATCGTAGTTTAGCGCAAAGGAAACACACACGGTAGAGAAGGACCACAAACAACAAAGGCGCTACTAACAACTGATTTATTGAACGCAGATCAACCAGTATATATACAAGCAAGCTGCGCAGGCGCATCGTCACAGCGATCCTTAGAACCGGAAACAGAACAAAAAAAAAAAATCATTCAAACAAGGCGCGTCAGAAATTGAATTTCAGCTTTGTACAGCGCAATGGAAGTGTCGCTGACACAAACATCACCAGCTTTTGTAATAAAAAACGCTTCTAAGGTTTCACGGGCCGTTTTTTGCCTACTTCTGCCAACGATTTTTGCGCACCGGAACCGTGGTTCACAATTCGAGCACGCCGCGCAGTGGTCAACAAGATGACTTCTCTCGTTATTGTTAAGATTTCTTGCGTGTTCCCTGAGTCGGTCATTGAGGCAGCGCCCTGTCTGGCCGATATATACTTTGCCGCAGGTGAGAGGAATCTCGTACACGACGTTTTTGGCACACTGAACGAAACCTTGCTCATGGTTCTTCTTTTACAGCCCCCCTTTTCCTCCGCACAGGTGGTGCGACGGCTCAGCTGAGCGAGCTTCTTTGGGGCCGAGAAAACCAAAGGTACGTTGAACCGACTAGCCACTTTTTTCAGGCTATGTGTGACCTTGTGCATGTACGGAACCACTTCTGGCCTCTGGGTGCCCACAGGGGACTTCGCGGCATCCTTGGAGCAACCATGCTTCAACTTCTTAAGAAGCGTCTCAGCAACAGACACGACGACCGACCCAGGGAAGCCGGCTGAAAAAAGCCTCCCCAATTGGATATTAAAACTATCCTGCACCTTGTGAATGCACGACTTCCGAAGCGCAGATTCTAAACAGAGTGTTGCGATGCCTCTCTTTACTGTTTTTGAGTGAGCCGAATTGTACGGAAGGAGCTCTTTTTGCGCACGCGGAGAGTACGCCCAGCACACGTGACCTTCATTGAACTTCAACTGCAAATCTAAAAATTGAAGCTTACTTTCTTCTGGACGTTCGAAAGTGAAGGTTAGCCCTTTCCCAAACCTTTTAAAATCATCCAGAACACACTTTAGCGCATGCTCATACGAGGTAGAGCACTTGTTAATCAGAACTAAGAAGTCGTCCACATAACGAAAAACTTTAAGGACCTTGTCATTGTATGTAGAATTAAAACGATCGTGTAAAGAGCGATCGATGGATGATAAAAAGATATGACACAGCACAGGCGCAATACAAGAACCAATACAGATACCTTTCTTTTGAAGATAAATCTGGTCGTCAAATTTGATAAAAGTGGTCTGAAGGTAAAATTCTAAAAGGGCTAAAAGATTCTCGACAGACATACCTGCAGCATTTTGGAAACCAACCGCACCATTTTCATCTATGCAGTCTCTAACTGCGACAAACAACTCACGATGGGGCACCGCGTAAAAGAGCTCTTCCACGTCGACAGAAAAAGCAAAACCAATGTCAGTATTCCCTTCAAGAAAATGTACTACATCGACTGAACTTTTGTGAGGAATGGATCACTTATCTCGAGATTATTCAAGATTTTAAGCAAAAACTTACTGACGCAATGCTGCCAAGTGCCCCTTTCGTTCACAATGGTACGAAACGGGGCATCGGGTTTATGCGTCTTAACGCTGAAGAAAACGCTCAGAGCAGCACTTTCACTGTTAGTGATATCTCTTGCGAGCTTGAGTAGATCTAATCGCTTGCAAAGTTCTACTGCTTTAGTCTTAACTCGCGCCTTGCCTTTCTTCACGCAAAAGAAATTCTTGTTCACCGCCACAGCAGATTTTTCATTGTACATTGCTTTGGGTAAGACAACAAAACCGCCTACCTTATCTGCCTGCAAGACGCACAACTTATTGTCTTTAAAAAACTTTACAACACGTTTCAAACTGTCTTTAGAACCTCCAGGAACAGCCCGTTTGACGTTGCAGGTATGTCTGTCGAGAATCTTTTAGCCCTTTTAGAATTTTACCTTCAGACCACTTTTATCAAATTTGACGACCAGATTTATCTTCAAAAGAAAGGTATCTGTATTGGTTCTTGTATTGCGCCTGTGCTGTGTCATATCTTTTTATCATCCATCGATCGCTCTTTACACGATCGTTTTAATTCTACATACAATGACAAGGTCCTTAAAGTTTTTCGTTATGTGGACGACTTCTTAGTTCTGATTAACAAGTGCTCTACCTCGTATGAGCATGCGCTAAAGTGTGTTCTGGATGATTTTAAAAGGTTTGGGAAAGGGCTAACCTTCACTTTCGAACGTCCAGAAGAAAGTAAGCTTCAATTTTTAGATTTGCAGTTGAAGTTCAATGAAGGTCACGTGTGCTGGGCGTACTCTCCGCGTGCGCAAAAAGAGCTCCTTCCGTACAATTCGGCTCACTCAAAAACAGTAAAGAGAGGCATCGCAACACTCTGTTTAGAATCTGCGCTTCGGAAGTCGTGCATTCACAAGGTGCAGGATAGTTTTAATATCCAATTGGGGAGGCTTTTTTCAGCCGGCTTCCCTGGGTCGGTCGTCGTGTCTGTTGCTGAGACGCTTCTTAAGAAGTTGAAGCATGGTTGCTCCAAGGATGCCGCGAAGTCCCCTGTGGGCACCCAGAGGCCAGAAGTGGTTCCGTACATGCACAAGGTCACACATAGCCTGAAAAAAGTGGCTAGTCGGTTCAACGTACCTTTGGTTTTCTCGGCCCCAAAGAAGCTCGCTCAGCTGAGCCGTCGCACCACCTGTGCGGAGGAAAAGGGGGGCTGTAAAAAGAAGAACCATGAGCAAGGTTTCGTTCAGTGTGCCAAAAACGTCGTGTACGAGATTCCTCTCACCTGCGGCAAAGTATATATCGGCCAGACAGGGCGCTGCCTCAATGACCGACTCAGGGAACACGCAAGAAATCTTAACAATAACGAGAGAAGTCATCTTGTTGACCACTGCGCGGCGTGCTCGAATTGTGAACCACGGTTCCGGTGCGCAAAAATCGTTGGCAGAAGTAGGCAAAAAACGGCCCGTGAAACCTTAGAAGCGTTTTTTATTACAAAAGCTGGTGATGTTTGTGTCAGCGACACTTCCATTGCGCTGTACAAAGCTGAAATTCAATTTCTGACGCGCCTTGTTTGAATGATTTTTTTTTTTTTTTTGTTCTGTTTCCGGTTCTAAGGATCGCTGTGACGATGCGCCTGCGCAGCTTGCTTGTATATATACTGGTTGATCTGCGTTCAATAAATCAGTTGTTAGTAGCGCCTTTGTTGTTTGTGGTCCTTCTCTACCGTGTGTGTTTCCTTTGCGCTAAACTACGATGAACGTGAAGTCTGAACACCAACTTGCCCAACTGTCCACTCTTCTACAACACTAGTTCATTATTTGCTTCTCTTGTTGCAGCTGCGTGCACGTTGGTTGCTGTGACTT
Organism: Hyalomma asiaticum; assembly: GCA_013339685.2. NCBI lineage: Eukaryota > Metazoa > Arthropoda > Arachnida > Ixodida > Ixodidae > Hyalomma > Hyalomma asiaticum. The sequence continues at coordinate 59,220,683 of CM023487.1, read as the reverse complement.
CATTCACAGCCACTTGTTTCGCCGGATCATTCTTTGCTTTCTCCCAGTCGGGGTTGCAAACTGAAGAGGCATGGCGTCTGCTGCAGTGGATGCGCTTTACTTTTCTTTTGCTTTCTCTAGAGGGGTATCCAAACGATGTGCATCGAAAGCAGCGACCCACTTGCGCTAACTTGTTAGTCTTTTCTTCCGGAGGGAGGGGAGCTGAACACGACTGCGTGTGGTGTGTCACAGAATCGCAGAAGAAATACCTCCTCACCTCTTCTGGCTGCGTGTGAAGAACCGCGGCGCTTGGCGCGTGTGTCTGTTTACTTCTCCCTCCCTGGTGTTGGACACTGCGCTCCTTTGTGGCATGGTCGCCTCCGGCACTTTTTTCCCTGCTCTTTGTCTCCACGAGGAGAAATTCGAGTACATCGGACAGCCTGTTGTCTGCTAGAGCCTGCGAAGAGGCTGCTGACTCATGCACGGACTGAATAGTGTACGTTTTCACTCTGCAGACTCTGTTTAGCTCTTTGTGGAAGTGTACGACCAATTCTTTGGGCAGCTCCCACAGTGTAACGTCACTCAGCATTGCCGAATATGATGACATGCCAACTCCCAGTCCTTTAAGTCCACGTATGTGGGCCTGCACATGATCATATAAGCGACGCAGCCCACGCACGTCTTGCAATGAAACGACGCTGGGAGGCGCTCTCAATTTGGCCGTATGTTGCTGTATTCTTTCTTTGTCACCAAATCTTTGCAGTAATATCTCGATTGCATCTTCATAGCATGCCTCTGTCGCCTGAAGTCCTGTTATCGCTGTCATGGCTGGTCCCATGAGCAGTGATCTTAAATAGTGAAACTTCTCCGTTTTAGAGAGACCTTTGTTTTTGTGCACTGCCTTTCGGTAGCATTCCCAGAAAGCCTGCCATGCGGATAGCTCACTGTTAAATGGCTCCAAACTCAGCTTTGGCAGCTTGACTCCTTGATGTTGAGGCTGAGCAGGTAGCTGAGCGAGTGGAGTTGCGACGCTGCTTGTGGTGATGGCACTAGCCTGAACTGCTGCTATCTTTGCTTTGAGGTGGCCGATGGCTTGGTTGGCCCTGTCGTCGTACTGGATGGCTTCCTCGTACTCTTCCTTGAAGGTGTCCTCTGGCAGGCAGTTTTCTATTTCTTCATTCACCTTTAGAAGTTCTGTGTTGTTCACTTCCAGTCTTTGTAAAAGGGCATTCAGCTTGTTCAACGTCTGCGCCTTGAAGCGCCGATGTTGCCTCGTTGATGATGACCTGTGTTCTGTCGTCGTCGAGTGCGTCGCTTTGCTTTGAGTTTCTCCATCTTCTTTGTTTAGCCTTACTCGTGACCCTTTTCTAAACCTCTTAACTTTACTCGTTACTTCCCGGGTTTCGGCACCGTAATGTGAGAGATCTTTAAACTGTTTAACTGATTCGGAATAAAAGAGGTCAACACGAGATTTAGGGTAACATAATGGAAAACTGTATTACACTCGCACACGTACAGAAAACACGTCTTCTTTCTTTCAGTTCACTGAAGCCACCACTGCCCCACCCGACAAGCGTCTTGTCAGAGGGTGAGGGCGAGAGGGGCCCATTGCTCGCTGTCCGAGTCCACTGTCAGCACCGCGGGCCTCTCCAGTGCTCCTTGGTTGTCAGTTTCGAGGGCCATCTGTTCTTTGTCAGGGGGTCCTCAAAGAGTTTGTCCTTTTGTGTTTTATTACAGCATTAAACACATCTCTTTTTCAAAGCGCACAGCTCGCTGTTTTTGCCTCTTGAAATGCAATCCCACTTCCATCTAGTTCTCATGTGGGGAGACCACCATAAATGCATGAATTGGTGAATCCGGCAGAACCCATGTGCTCCCATTTGGAAGCAAACAACAAGATCTGGCCCTTGCAGGTGTCACACTTTGTCTTAAAGATGCATGCACTTCCTGGCAGCGTACCCGGCTACATAATAAGTTAACCTCGAATCACTCCTGAGCATTGCAAGGGTGACCAGGTGTGCCTGAGAAGCTTTTATCCAGTATAGCCTCCAGTCGTTCAAAGTCTCCCCTTGTTAATGAGCAAGTGAATGAGTTCCTGCTGCTTGTAGAAAGCTCCTGTTTGGTCCTTGCCAGTCAAATGGTGAGCTCGGTACATCTGGAACATACGAACTGAAAACACTTCTTGCTGGGTTGTCGCAGCTTGGACAGTTAATACCCATCAGGCACTGCTGTGCTGTCGGATTGGCATTACACTCACACGACAATATCACAATGTCAAAAAGGTTTTTCATTAAATCAGTACAGTGCAGATTGAGACAAGGACGACAAAGTACGCACAAGCAGCACTGACCCTCAACGGAAGGTTTATTGCATACTCGATAAATCAAGACCAACTAGCTTGGCTTTCTGTTCAGTTTCCATCTTGTCCTGGCTAGGTTTGAGCACATTTGAGCAGACGCTGTATGCTCGTGAGGGTCACTCACATTCCTTCCACTGTTGAGTAGCTGAGAAAATGCTTCTTTGTCGTGCCTTTTTCCCAATCTGAACGGTATTGCAAGGACTGCTCAAGTTCTTGCACTCGAGTCGTTTGGCTTTGGGGCCTCGGCTGGGAATGTCATAATGGAGGTGAGAGATTCCATTGTCCTGCATAACAAAATTGATTACTGTAAGTACAGTCCACGGGAGCAGTACCCCTAAGTGAGAAAGTCTACGAAAACGGTTAATAGTAACTATAATTGGTGGAATGGGTGATCTCAAATTAAAATTTAATGCACAAGTGCTATTAAAGACCAAAGCATAGTGATGATACAGTCTGAACAACCTCAATGGTTGTACAGCAAACTCTTGCCTGTGGAACATTAGTGTGATTTGAACTGTTATGCGGCGTCCTTCAGTCTGCTGTTTGTGTAGCCGCATGTCTTCACAAAGACTCAGTTGAATATCTGGAATGCATAGGAGCATTGCATCTCTTCAGTTCGGTTCTAGATACACTTCAGCCAACCTTTTTTTCCACATCCATTATGATCGAAGTGAGGGAAGGCGCCTTAAATGTCTTGTCTTATCGGGCCTAATGTTCAAGATGATGTTTTACTGGGGATGTGCTTGTCATAAGACGGGAAGGATGCTGTACGGAAAGAATATTTCATTTCAATTTCTGCATTATACGAAGGTATAAAGTTAACAGCAATACTGTGGAACTTCTGAGATGAAACATATATCAGAACATAGTTCCTTGATATACTAGACTGTTTTATTGGCAGGCACCTTGTGTTATCCTTGTGCTGGTTTAAATTAGTCACATGAATGAGTTATAGTATTTAACATAAGAAATGTAGAGCTAAAAGTAATACCTCTGTTGGCCTTCGCGTATCACATACTTTTATGTTTCACAAGACAAACTTAAACCCTACTGTATAATTTGACGTGCATTTGCGAAAAATCAGCATTAAAATTCCATCTGGTGTGAAGAAGCTTGTAGTCGGTGGTCTGTTACGGACGTTCTTCACCAGACTGGGGAAGTCTGATAAGCAATGTGAGCACTTCCTTTCGTCCTCTGTGGATATTTCCTTTCCACGGTGATTTTTTGGAGTTTGATCGCACACCCACTAATCGACACATCTTGGTTCAATGGTGTGGCATCACAGGTTACGTAATCGACGAAAATTCCCACGCACTCTGCCAATACTGTGGCCTCGACAGTTATCTTTGTCAGGAGGTCTCCTTTAAGAAGGCAACTACAGCGTGTTTTTTGCAGAAAGAGGAAGGCAAGCTGACGAAGATGAGCGCTCACTTTCAGCTGAAATTTTTATTGTGAAGAACAAGTGTACATGAAGTTCCGTTCTTCAAAACATGAAGCCAATATAAGCAGGCACTCAAGAACACCAAGGCCTAGACAGATTGGTCAAGATGGATAAGAGCGCCTTATTGAATTGAGCGCCTTATCGGTTTATGCTGTCAAAGCTTACTGGCCGAATCGCCTTCAGTGATCACTGCAGCTTCTATGATAAGTCTTGTGTTTTTCATTGCAATGCCTGGCTAATGTGTCAGTCTTCTAAAAGAACGGAATACACCCACATTGTACACAATTCTTATCCAGGAAACCCCCACACTAACTTTTCACTTTACTGCTATGCTCCTGTAACTGAATGTTCAGATGTTTACGTGTCTGCCCTGTGTAGGATAGACCACACGAGAGAGGGACAAAAATAACAACCAGGGCGTAACCGCATGGCAAATGATTGTCTTCTGGCGGTGTATAGGGACCCAAGTCGATGATGCCATTCACTTTGCCTGCTACATCAACAGACAAATGCTCGGAGAGCTTGAGTTCATCGATTACTAAACCTCCATGGCATTTAAAGGGACCCATCACTGGAGTTTTCTTTTTTGTGTTCCAAGCATTCGTTTGTTAAAGCTAAATGCAGCCAGATGAGTTCACGTACTATATGTACTTTCTTTTGCGGCTGCTACCTGGAAGCGCCAGTATATTGTGCTTGCAGTTATACAGTCAATCCTGGATATATCGAACTCGAAGGGGATAGCGAAATAGTTCGATATATCGGTAATTCAAAATATAAAATATGTCCATTTAAGAGTTACCCAGAATATTGCGAGTCTCGGAGCGGTTTCCAGAGTCTGCCATGCAGGAGCTTGCGACATGCACAGAATATAAAAAACAACAAAATACGAAAACAGCCACACTTTATTTGGCATGAAAAAAAGTCCTCGACCTTGGATTGCTTCTTATGAGCCATGAAGTTCATGAGGCCATCCTCAATATTGTTGAGGCCCTCCACATAATCATGGTCCTGCGCCTTCCATAGTGCAACAGCGGCAGATGAGACTGAATGCCGACAGAAGTTCTGCAGCGATGCAGGGTATCTTCGAGGCGGCGTCGGCATCATCGCTGCTCACAACCGCCTCATCGGCACCGGCGACGTCGGCCACGATTTCTGCATCGGTGCAGTCCGAACGAAACGGCTTGTACATCTTCATCAGCGATTGCACCCAGAAACGTCGAGAGCTGGCGACAGTCATCCTCGAGGCACCCTGTGCTATTGTCTGCTGTGATGTCGCTCCCAATGTCATCAGGTGATGCTAGAAAGCCAGCTTTACCAAAGCAGTTTACGACTGCGTTTTTTTTTTTTTCACATCATTCCATGCCCCAGTCATCATTTGAATCGCTGCGAAGAGGTCGATTTTCAGTTCGACGCCCAACCGAAGGTTTATCAGGAGCCGCTGCGCCAGATGTCGCCTATATCCAACCTTAAACGCCTTGGTCGATGCCTTGGTCAAGGGGTTGCAACCTTGCCGTGGTGTTGGATGGCTAAAACTTGATAGTTATCCTTTTCAGGCAGCTGACCACTTGGTGTGCAGAACAATTGTCCACAAGAAGACAAATGTTGCAATCAGACTTCTCCAATTTGGCATCCCATGTGCAGATCCATTCGGAAAAAAGGTCCCGTGCTATCCACACTTGTTTGTTGAACGTGTATCGAACCGGGAGGCTCTTCGCGTTCTTGAAGCAGTGCGGAGACTTACTCTTGCTGATAATGAATGGCCACGGCTTGCAGGAACCATCCATGTTCGCCACGAGCAAAATCGAGACGTGCACTTTACTTGTCTTCCCCCCCCCCTCGCCCCCACGACACGAGGTCCCTTTTCAAATCTAACACTGTATTCGGTAACACTGCCAGAACAGCGCCGTTTTGCCAGCCACCACGTGCTGAATGATGCCGGTTTTGGTCGCCAAGTCCAAGTTATTCCGCTTTTTCGCATCCATGGCGACCAGGGTCAACAGGTACCGCGTACACCGTGGTCGCGCCGGTCACACGCAAGCAAACACAAGTCAGAAATGTGGGAGCGGTGAGAGGACACTATGACAGCATGCTACAAACAACGTTCCTGTCGAAACATGCTCTTGGTGACGGCAGTGGCACTTCGGCTTTCGCAGCAGGCACCCACAACATCAGTAAAAAAAAAATGAAAAAAAATGCCAAGGGTGTAGAGTTTGCAAGGGCATGGCCTTCGCGCCATGCCCTTGCATGGCGCGAAGGACTTGTTCACCCTTTCTTCCCTATCTTTTAGAGTAGAGCTCCCCCAGCTGGCATAGCTGCTGTGAAGAGTTGGGTGGAAGTCTTCTCCCACTATATATGTATTGCTATGCATTCCCTGCAGGAGTTTTGGGCACATGATCATTCCTTATAATTACAGACACCTGGAGTCTGTTTTCTTTTAAAGGGGCCATGAAACGAAATTTCACTCGCTGAGTTCTGCACTGAAGCGGGTTCCTTGTATTGTGCTGAGATATATGCAACAAGAATTTTCAAGATTGACGCAGGAAAACAGAAGTTATTCAACTTGCAAATTCAAAATAAAAGCAGGCGACAGATGTTGGCATTCACCATTGCATTTCACTCACCCAGAGGCTGGTTGTGCAGCCGCCAGTCAAAACGCAGCGCACATTTCGCGCTACCGGAACAGTGTTGTCCATTGTGGCCATCTTACCACAAGCGGTCGCCACGCTTTTTGACGGCGTGTTTGACATGGGTTACAACAACCATCTGGGCCGCACAAGCTAGCAGACGACTGTGTGTTGATCACGTGTTGCTAGAGAACGTCCTGGTATTGACAAATGAGAAGGCATTGAGGATGAGCTTATGGCGAGCAGTCAGCTGCTCCGCATGTTCGAACTGAGTGCGAGAGTAAAGACTGCACTAGGAGCGACAGTGTCTATCGTACATACATAAATATGTGGGCAAGCAAACGCCTCACATCTTCCCACAGGCTCGTCAGACTGGACAGACCTTGTAACGCAAGCTTCTGCGAAGAAGCTCGTGTTGATGAGCACTTACACATACGAAAGAATACATTTGGAAGTAAACTGACAAAATCGACACTTGCATGTGAAACGATGAGTCTTCAGAGAAGGCGGATGCCGTGGGAGTTTCACAATAGAGAGACGTGTTTACGTTGCCAAACAAACTATATTGATGAAGGGTTCACTTTGTTTAGGTCTGTTTACAGCGCTCCTTGTGCCGGTTGCACGCAGGATGAAATTGTAATCCACAAAAGTGTCATTTTAGTAGCTTTAGCAAGCATCAAACATGTTCTCAAGTTGAAATTTCTTATATTTGATGCATTGTAAGCTTGTGTGATGCATATTTTTATTCCCTACTGTTCCCAGCCAATCAGAACCTGCAGCTAAGCCAGCATGGTGATGTCATATACGCTCAGAGAGACTATTGATGTATGGCACTGCAGTCAGCGCGGAAACCGATTTCAGGTACAAATTAAAATGTAATATGGTTCGATTTCGCCACTTTTACTGTTGCTTCATTCATCAAGTCCCACACATAGCAAAGGTACAAGAAAATCAATGTGCGTAAAATGCATTTCAGGGCCCCTTTAAAGGGCCCATGACAGCCATTTTTTTGTTGGGGCTTTTATGTTCTAATGAGTAGAACAGTGTCTTGTAATCACGGCATGGAGTGGCAAATTCTCTAGCGTGAAGTCTAATTAGTCACAGCACCGTCAATTTTGTTCAGTTTTAATGAAGCTCGCCAAGAACTGCAAGAAACTAGCGCCGCGGGGCTAGCGCGGCGGCTGTCGGAAGTGAGCGCAGGCACTGATCGCGTGAGCTCAAGATTCGGTGACGTTGCGGAGAGCGCGAGCGCCAGACCAGTTGCTGAATTCGTCTGCTCGCCGCACCCGCTTTGCATCATAGCGTGTGTACAATGTACGCTTGAGCGACCAACAGGGAGAGAAAGCAAAAAAATACGGCTTTTGGCGTGGCCTCCGCGATCGGCTGCGGCAGCCAATCTCGGAGGCCACGCTCGGAGGCCATAGCGCGGCGCGCCCGTGTCTCTCTGTGACGTCACGATATCAACTTACAGAAGTGAAACGTCACAGATGGCCCACTAACTGCGTCATACTAGTGGCGATGTCGCGAGGTGCTGCAAGCTCGGATGAGCATTCCCGCTTACTTTGAAACCATATTAAAATTACTTAGAGGCAACGTTCGCTGCTGACACTCGGTCAAGGTTGCCTTCGTATGCAGGAAAACCAATTAACGCAAGCATCTTGCGTTTGAAATTTTGGTGTCATGGGACCTTTAAAGGAGTACCGACAGGAATTTTCTACATTCTCATATTGCTGTAAATAAAAGCAGTGGTGTGGAGAACATTGAAAAGAATATTGCAGTGCCTCGCAGTGCCATGAATATATTTTTAATAGGGCTTCCTTGAAAGCCCACTTTCGGTTTCAATTTTGAGGGGGCGGTTTCCTAGTGACGTGTCAACACAGTCGGACGTACGTCCAACTCGCGTGAGGACAGCAGTTCGTGATAGCTTCGCTGCAGCTTTGTCGGCTGCAGTTGATTGCGCGTGGGGCCCGCAAACAACGATGATTTTAAGGTCGTCCAGCGACTCTGACAGCGATATCGGTGATTTTTAAGAGACTGTGTTCATACGTCATCGTATTGCACTGGGGCTGGGTTGCAGACGCTGGGCGACGACAACTTTAAAATCAAAGTAAAATACTTTGCACATGTTTGCTGGCTTCTGTGGAGAACATTAACAGTGCACAGCTAGAAAACGGAAGATGTCCCTTCTGCACCGCCACAAAATCGTGTCAGTACTAACACCTTTAAAAAGCACCTAAATGCACGTAGACAGGCAAAATAAGACACGAGAATGTGATACATTTTCCTTAAAATGTATCACGAGAATGTGTTCATTGTGATACATTTTCTTAAAATGGATGCATTTAGAATAACTAAGGTTAGAAATTTAAACAATCACGGCTCAAGAGCTGACAGTCAACACTGTCAGCTCTTGAGCCGCAGTGCAACACTCAAAGCAAGAATTTGATAGCACTGTTCAAAATCTGCCGTGATCATCCTGTAGCGCAACATTGAAAGTCAAATTTTTTTCGGGGGCCAGGCCAAGGTGTGCATATTCTGATCAAGCCATACTTCGTAGTGATATCGTGGTTGTCTTAGCATCTTTTTTTGCTGATTTGCCCATGTGCTTCACACTGAAGAACGCTTAATTTTAATCTTAAACGGTCTTAATCTGCGCGTGTAGACCTGTCGTTAGCTCGGACCGCCACAGAAACGAAGCTTCCACAGCCCTGCAACCAAGTGGAATGTTTGCAGCTCTTTGAAGAGAGAGGGCAGCTTCCATTAACAGTTAACATGCGGTGCCTCCTGACTGTACTGTTCCATATGAAAACTTCACAGTCCAGGCTGCCTTGCTCTGTTCATTGGAAAAAATGCCAATTCGTCGAAGGTGAGTACTAATTTTCAAAAGTTCACCGTGCAGGAAACACACGGATCATTGAACTTGGGGGAACTCAGTGCCCATGACCTCGATGGAATTACAGGCTTGCGAAGACCATCAAGGGAACTGGCTGGATCAGTGGTACCTCCAAGTTAGTAACCCAGTGTGTAACATGGAGAATCATGGCATGCAAGCCAAGGGCTCACCCTAAGACTGATTGAATAAGCGTGCCTGCACAGAACATTGCATCACACATTGTGCTTATATAAAGGTGGTGTTCTTCAGAAGCACTGTACTGTCATGGACCTAGGTTTTAATTCAGTTCATTTTTTGTGCCTTTGCAATGTTGCATTAAAAGCATTTTTGCATGTTTCCTTCCCCAGTACGCTAACTGCAGCTGCAAGCTAACCCGCGATAGGTTGTAGCCCTATGGTCCCTGTGGCTCGGTGACACATTCACTTACACAGCGCGGTATTTGTGGCTACGCCTTATCGGCACATCACAAAACAAGCGCATTATAATCTCCTGGCGTCACTTCCCGCTGATGGTTGGTACCACCATACGGTTGGTACTACGTTGGAGGCACCATGTGCCCTGATGCCACAACAGTGCTGGCACATTAGGCCTAGACCGCACAGCACATCAGCCTCGGGGCCTACGATTAAACGCTCACAAGTACGCGGGCATGGTGGTCGTCAACAGACACATCACTGGCTCGTCGTATCCCGCATGTCAGCACGTCAGCACACCAATTGTCATGTAGGAATGTTACACAGGCAGTACGACACCAGCTCTTGGTCTTTCGAGGAAATGTTTGACCACAGATATATGGAAGCTTGCCAAAATTGAGGCACAGTCGATGTCCAATTCTTTGGACACCCAAGGGACTGCAGAAATGTTACAAAAAACGGGCAGTTAAAAAAAAGGTGCCCCACGTTTTGTCTTTGTTTACTGGGTTGGCGGCCGGGTGCACTCTCGTAGATCATGTTCGTTGTATGATTGAAGTGCGATTGAAACTTCTGTTTCATGGTAACAAAATTTTCGAGATCTCTCTGCATAACGCTTATGGACTGGAGAACTTCATGTGCCTTCTGACCCATGGTGTACAGCAGTATTCTTTGTGCCATTAAAGCATCTTGGTGCCATTGACTTTACATTGAGTAGCATCAGTAATTTTTCATTCCCCGACATATTGCTGCTGATGAAAGCTCTTTTCGTTGCTTTGGTTGGTTGCCATGGAGTCAAGGCTCACCAGCAGATGAAAGCATCTTGTCAGGCAAGAGTTTGGAAAAGTATCCTGTTTCATCCTGAATGTTTTGTATGGCTGGAAGGAGTCTTGGAGTGGGACTTTCTGATATGGCGAAATTCAGAGCTTCTTGTTTCCTCACAGGTCTACTACTGCAAAACCTGGGACAAGGGGAGAAAAAAACTTGGTGTCACACAACTGGAATCCAGCTGGCCAACTCTAGGCTACAGTGTCGGCACTGTACATTCCTTTTGTGGCCACCAAAGTTTGATGCGACGACACTGAGGTGTTCCAAACCTCGCTCGCACCCCTACTGATGATGTAGGCACAGTAACCCAAAAGTGAATAAGTGGATGAAAAGGCAAACCTTGTCTTTTCATCCACTTTAATTCCTTTCTACTTATTCCCCAATTACAATACCACAATTCAGAACATCAATAACTTCCTGTATGCTTTCCTAAGCTTTAATGTTTGCTGGTTCATTAACTCGTTGAGGTTAGTTAGGGAGGAGAAGTGCGACCCAAGATGAGCCGGAAATCAAGTGGCCAAAACGCAGGTGGTCAAGCTTTGTGGAGCCCTGCAATTCGGTTAGCTTCACCACATTGGTGCTTCGTCACATAGAGCCCCAGCAATGATTTGCAATACCTCAAAATGCGAAGCCATTCTGTTATAATTTTGCTTCCATCAAATGGCTCAATAGATTGATTCGTTTGCCACCTAGCACTGGTGCTGAGAAATGCACCGTGCCAGCCTCATTTAAGGTGGCTAGCATCTCCCATTGTATGGGTCCCATGAGCACACTATTATCCTTTTCATATGTCAGGTTCAACGATGTCAAGTAAGTGCTCGCGTTTACGCTGTGCACTTCCGCGTCCAAAAAGTAGTGCATTGCTTGCGGCGAGCAAAAAGCAATAAGTACCTCGCTTGCAGCCTTAAATCATAATACATTTCTAATCAGCTTGACAAAACTTGGTTGTATTACTGGGGAAACAATCAAAATATGTGAGTTTGTACCTTATGTTGGTCGTTTGTTTGTCGGAGCGATACACGTCTCCTATTCTTTTTCTTTGCGGACTACTTGAATAGCCTTCACAACGTTGCTGCAGACGTATGAAACGGAGTGTAGAGAATTTTAGGGGCTGAATGGCGCGCCCAGCATGCACCCTTGCTCATGCAATTCGTGCCACAGTTCTCTGCATGCTCTGGGCAGAGCACTGTGCTTCCTTTAATTGGGAGGTTGGCTGAATAACTCCTACACCTAACGTTGCACACTTCTTGTCAGTGTTAGAGCTGTTATGGGCGATAAGCTTGCCTCTAAATGGTTCCAGCTGGCCCAGAATTGTCAATTCATCTACATACGCTTGGTCAGAGGCACGTGGTCCGTAGCAGTCACTGATAAATGCTATCAGAGCTTGTGGAGATACGCCACCCAGAACTTTAGCGGAGTTCACATCTTTATAATGTGAGTGCTTAAGTATTCGACATGAAGAACAGTGAGCTTTCTTAGTTTGTAGTACAGTTCAGTGCATCACACTACTCCTACATCTCTGATGCGGCAGAGCAGTGTGGTTCATTGCGCTATAACACCGTTTGCTGGGCCAGGCTACTGCGGTTTTAAGCCCTTCTGTTAAAGGTTGTATAGCGCCATAGAAGTACCTGACACATTAAAGTGCTATTCACAATTCCAAGTAAATGATCGCCACCTACACATGCTTGGTTCGATGCACGTGGCCCAAAGCAGTCACTTGATAAATGTGATCGGAGCTTGTGGTGATACGCCGAGAACAATAGTGGTATTCAAACCCTTATAATGTGAGTGCATAGGTATTTGACATGAAGCACAGTGGATTTCTCAATTCGCAGCACATTTCAGTGTAGCATACCACCCCTGCATCTCTGATGCAGCAAAGCAGTGTGGTTCATTGTTCTACAATGCCATTTTGCTAGGCCAGGTTATTGTGGTTTTAAGCAGTGCTGTTAAACAGGGGTTCTCAAAGTGGGTTCCGCAGAACCTAAGGGTTCCGTGAGCCACTGATAAATTTTGCCTGGTTCTACACTCGCCAACATAACTTACTTATAGGCAATCCCGAGGTGTGATCTATCTAGGGAACCTCTATTGAAGGTGTTGAAGTGGAAAATGAGTTACTATAACTGTGGGCTCATGCTGCCCTTAAAGAGATTTTTGGCTGCAAAGTGTTGTTGCCTTCTAGATGGAGGCTACTCCTTTATTCCCACATCTGTTTTATAAGGCAGTGGACATGTTGCTGCCATTTGCAACAACATATGCATGTGAGCAGGCACTCTCGGCACTAGCCTGTTTGAAAAATAAGCACAGGAATCGACAGAATCCAGCAGCCCACATGCGGTTGGCACTGAGTAGGGGTGAGCCTCAGATCGATTTGTTGGTGCAGGGAAAGTGAGTCAAGTCGCATGTTGGTTAACAAGTTTTTTGTATACCCTTGCCTTTGAACTTACTGAAAATGAAAAATGTTCGCCTGGTGGGGGGGGCGGGTTCCTTAGCACTTAATGTAACTTAGCAGGGTTCCCTGGTGCGAACATGCTTGAGAACTCCTGCTGTTAAATGTCATATAGTGCCATAGGAGCACCTGTGCAAGTTTTTTTTTCTGACACATTAAAGTGCTATTCACGATTCCAAGTATACGATCACCACCTAGGGATGCTTAGTTTGATGCATGTGGTCCATAGCAGTCACTGATAAATATTATCAGAGCTCGTGGTCATATGCCAACCAGAACTTTAGCAGTATTGACACCCTTATAATATGAGTGCTTAAGTATTCGACATTAAAAGCCGTGAGATTTCTCAATTTGTAGCACAGTTCAGTGCAGCACACCACCCCTACATCTCTAATGTGGCAGAGCAGTGTGGTTCATTGTGCTCCATCCAATGCTGTTTTGCTGCGCCGGGGTACTTCCAGCATGTTCCCCGGCCAGCGGAGATATTCCCACCCGGACACGCTGTAGAGATACTCTTGCTGGCCTGGAGGTAGGTCTCCAGGGGAGCAGATACCGCCAGCTGTATCTTGCCGAGCTGGCAATTGATGAGAGCATGATTGTCTTGAGAGCTGTGGGGCTTCACCGGGGGGCTGATAGTGTTCCGCACGACAGGCCATGAGTGACCCATCCTCCCGTGGCCAGGTCCTGGCTTTCTGCGATGGGGTCCTATCCTGGTACGGGTGGAGTAAATTTTTTGATACGAACTTTTGAGGATTCGGACAGTTTTTTCTTCGCCGGGCCCGAGCTTCGCGATGGAGACCACCGCCATCTTCGAAAGGTTGCTCCGGAAAGAGACGCCTTCGCCACTGGATGTCTTTATGTACAGAACTTTTTACAAAATTACCGTAAAGGGTACGACCCACGAAGGGGCCTCAAACGATCGTGCTGGTGTCCGGCCGGCAAGCACTTGTAGCAGAAAAAAAGACCCTCTGGCTTGCTCGAGCGCTCTTTTTAACACCCTCTCAGTAGCTGCCCCGGGTGGTCCGCCCCTGCCGAAACCGGCCCGGCAGCTACCTGGAGGGAGCGGAGGAGTCAATGTCACCCCACACATGCGCAAGCGTAGGGGGTGGCGGCTCCGTTTTCCGCCTGGCAAACATGTCAGTCCAAAGGGGTGGGGTGTCACAGCAAGCGCGACCTTACAGGTGGATACATGGCTCCCCATCAGTGCTGGGGAAGTTTAGGAGAAGGTGTGGTGAGATTAGTTCATGCATTCGTTGTGTACGTGGCGAGATTATTTTAAGCATTTCTTGTAAGTGGTAGCAATGCTAAATTGGAATAGGGCGACAAAGCTAAATTTGATGCTTTAATCAGAAAAGCTATTAAGGCAATGCTTGGACTGCCTGTGAGCACACCAAACCATATGTGTTTCCGACTGGGTTTGTATAATACTCTAGATGAACTTGCCGAGGCTCATCATATAGCACAGAGAGAGCGGTTGCTAGCTACACGAGCGGCTGGGTGCGTCAGTCAGTAGGAGAATCGGTGGGTGAGCCACGTGACGGGACGCGGCTACACGAGTTGAACGTGAACCTTCGGGCGAATATTCTGGTATGTCCATTTCCATGGAATGTTTACACTAGGCACATTGTAGGGAGACAGATGGTGAGATCTAGGGCCTAGTTGCGAGATGCAAAGGATCAGGAGTCTGTCTGTTTACGTGGCATGGATTAATGGCAAAGGTGCCTAAGGGAGTGTTCGAAATGCCGGTTGTGCCTACACAAAGGGTTCGGGGGTCTTTGAGAAGGGGGCTATTGCTCCAGCATTAATTGATTCGACAAAGGTATTGATGCTTAGTGACCCGCAATCTGCGATCAAAGCTTTCTCAAGGGGACTTGTTGCGGAACAGGCTTACAGACTGCTGCAAGGTAGAAACATCACTTTGTATGCAGTTACTTGGTTCCCTGAGCCCACGGGTCAGTGGAGGGAGCCTTGCATAACCTCAATGACGTGGCGCACAGGGAGGCACGAGGATTAGTGTGCCGTGCACTCCCTGAGGAGGCTGGATCTCTTGCTCCCGAGTTCAGGGACCAGCTGTTACCTTCAACGAGACCACCAAGCACTATTACTTAGGGCGCAGGCCATTGCCCCCTGTCACACTGTAAATTGAACAGGGCACAGGCCGTTACATTAAGGCTTCTGCAGACGAGAGTGAACCCTAACCTGGTCGTCATGAATAAAATAATCCGCACTGCGGGGTTTCAGTTTGTTGGAGCAAGCGGGGGGGGGTTATACTCGATTTAGACCATATGCTCTGGCGCTGCACGGCTTTGGCCGGTGATGGTCCTCAAAATGAGCAGTGGTGGCAGTGGACGCGGCGCAGTGAAGTGCTTGCAGACCAACACAGGGCTGTCTAGTGGGCCTGTGTCGTGCCAAAAAGGCTCTGCCTCTGTCCAGACGTGGGAGCGGCTCGCATCTGTCCCAGACTAATTCCTCAGGACCCAATAAAGTTTTTCATACCATATCGAGACGTAGGCGGCTAGATAGAGTTATGGTCAATGTGGTTCAGGTTTCTTGAGAAATACTTCGAATTTAATAAAATACTGTTATGCAATATTGCGCATACGGTTGGAACCTACACCGGTATACCAACCCGCTGAAATTCCTTAAAGGGATAGTGAACAAAACTTTCGCCGTCAAGATAAATGATCCAGTTGAAACATTGTGTACCTGAAATTTGTTTCCGTAACCTTCATTTCAGTGAAAGACTAGCGAAAAATGTTGAATGCATTTTTCGCAAATTCGCGTGTCTAGCGGCCGCGCGGTAAAGTCGCGCGTCACGCACTAACCAATTCGTGGTGATCAACTCGCCACACACGTGGTTCTTGGGAGGGGAGGGAAGTCCCTGGAGGAGAAAGGGCGCCGGTTGCATGTGACGTCTCGGCCATCAACAAGCGCACTGGCGTGCAGCCGCTGCGCTATCACAATCTACTGGAAATACGGCCAGCTGTTTGAAAATACGTAAAATGAACCCTTAATCGGGATAGTGGCGTCTTCCGAGTAGGTTTTCGATGTTTTTGCCAGTTTTCCCAATTTTTGTTCAGTATTCCTATTAATGTCCTAACTCGAAGCTGAAACTATCACCTTGACCTGAGCAGGGGCCGCCGGTTCGTTGGTCACCAGTGGTTACTTCACCTGTGTTGGCATCTCGGTCGTAGGTCTTGCCATTCTGCTCGGAGATGTAGTGCGGTGAGTAGGGCAGGCTCCAAAGGATGCTGGCGGGACATGTAGCCGAAAACGCCCGTGGGGCCTGCTACACAGCACGCTGGAAAAGTTAAAAGAAAGAAGGCACACTAATTTATTTATTTACAGATTACCTACATCGCCATATAGGCATTACGTAGGGGGGGGGACAAAAACAATCAGTACAAAGGAATGTGCAGCAAAACATGTAAACACACATACAAAAATCACTGTCACATTTATCAGAACATAAGTATGGATCACGAAATACATTTTCAATACACGTAGTACATACATAATGCAAGAACAATTTCACAGCATAGAAAAAAATAAATCATTATTTGTTATATTTACTAAGTCGTCAGTTAAGCTGTTCCACTCTCTTATTGTTTTTGGAAAGAATGAGTAGAAAAAAGTGTTGAGACACTTCAAACCATTTTACACTTCAATGAGGCACTTCAAACCATTTTACAATAATGCATGATCACTGGGGGTTCATTGTCGCAGATTAAAATTTCGCCCAGAAACCTCACCAGTTTAGTGTCGCCGGTACGCATCGGTTTTTAAGCTTTCTTCACTATTTTGACCACGGCATCGACACAAAATTTTCTGACGTAGGCCTAACACCCGAGTACACAGAAGATCAGAGGTGTTGCCGAGGATATACAATGAATATGAAGACGAAAGCCGAAAACCTTGCAAAGTGTCCTTAACCAGTCCAGAGAGACGGATTCCACTTTTAGCAGTTTTTTAGGGTCCACCTCGTGCAAGGGGAGAAAGCCGACTCGCTTTTGGCCTGGGGAGCATGTCGCCGTAGTCTGGAGTCCCCATGCAGGCAGGCACACTTGTAGAGTGATACTTGGTCAGTCTGTGAGGCTGTTCTCTCGCTTCTTGACAGTGCCGAATAGCACATATGCTGCGAGCCTGTAGTGCTCAGTATCGCAGTCAAACAGTCCACTGTTTTCGGTCAATCCCCTCACATGTCACCAAAGCAATACATGGTGACTAGAAGATTACAGGCCATGGTGTAATCGAAACCGCGGCACATTTCTAGCATGTGGACCAGTCTCTGCGTTATACCTTTACACACTGCGAGCTCAATCATGTCTCCCATGCAGCATATTCTGATGGGGAGATCTTTTGTGCGTTGGTTGTAGAACTTGCATGCCAAGGCATCATCCTCCGGGTGGCATACAAACCAGTCAGTGTCATCGTCGGTGGGCTCAGCAGGCTTGGTCTTGATCCATGGCTACATTTTCTTGACTGTTGCACATATCTTGGCTGTGGATAATACAATGTCCCAGCTTTCGGTCAACAGGGTAGTGTTGGTCTTGGAATGGTTCTGAATCTGAAAACAAGTTGGGGGCACTTTCCCATACTGGCCGCTGCCTCCATAGACACAAGCAAGGAATGCGGGGTTGTAGTTTTAGCCACAAATAAAATTGGACACCTCAGCACAGGTGAATTAGTGTAAGTCCCCATGGAACTTAAACTGCTTGCAGTAGTAGTCCATCTATCTCAGCAATCACTTCATCTGTCAGGGCCACTGATGTGAGTCCGTGGATTGCACATCCAGGTGTGTGGACATCTTTCAACCAGCTAGAGGTGGGGGGAGTACTCGCCGTCGAGGGTTAATTTTCTGCCCCGCCAGGTCTTCTGGCGTGTCTGTTGACGGCAGTACAGAGAGCTTGTCTTGCTGATTCTGCCCAGTCTCCTTCGTTTTCCACCCGTGCACTGGCACAATTTTCTCCGTCCAATTTGCCGTCGCTCATGCTCAATAACACGGTCGACTTCGTGTCGAGCTCACTTCCGGAGGACGTACCACCACATCTCTGCTGGGGCATGTTTCACCACTGTTTTGGGCTGCCATTACACATCATACCTGTCACGTCATGGGTCAGGGTCAGACCAGCCAGGCCACATCGTGTTAGAGAATGGGTGTGGTCCAGGTGAAGGTCATCTGGCTCATCACTCCAATAGTCCCCTCTTGGGAACATTATAGATAGGAGCTTCGCCTGGTCTTGGTGCCCCCTCCACTGGTGGCCATCCACATAGCTACACAGACCTGGGGCACGAGGCCAGCGCATTGCAGTTTCTAGCACCGCTGTTGAAGGTTGTACAGCGCCATAGAGCACCTGTGCAGGCTCGTTCACAATTCCAAGTAAAAGCTCGCCACCTACCCATTCTTTATCAGAGGCACATGGTCCAAAGCAGTCACCAATAAATGTTATCAGAGCTCATTGTGATATGCCAACCACAACTTCAGCAGTACTCACACCCTATAATGAGAGTGCTTAAGTATTCGACATTAAACACGGCGAGATTTCTCAACTCGTAGTGCATTGCAGCGCACCCCTACTACACCTCTAATGCGGCAAAGCAGTGTGGGTCGTTGTGCTCCTACGCTGTTTCGCTGGGCGAGAGTACTGCAGTTTCAGGCACTGCTGCTAAAGGTTGTAATATAGTGCCATAGCGGCACTTTAGCACACTCATTTTTGATGCATTAAACAAAGCAGCTATTCATGATTCCAAGTAAATGCTCTCCACCTAGCACACGCTCCTGGAAACTGGCAATCCAGAGCACAGCTGGACTATACAACCGTGCGCACACTTCTTACAACCTTCGCATTGGGTCTAGCTCTTGCCTGTCACTGCTGTTTGGAGGGGGCACTGCGCAACCCTGACCCTGCTGCTCCGGTTCGTGCAGCATGTGCAATGCCGTTGCATGAGTTCGGGTGCACCTCTTCCCGCACCGCATGTTGAACAAGTTGCCTGTTGTTGAGGATGTATAATTATTCACATAGACTTTTTCAGTGTGCGCAATTTAAATGGGCCAGGAGTACAGCTCCACCATCAAAAGTGTGCGCAGTCTGAGGACTAAACGTAAACATTTATTGCTCGCAAGCAGTGACAATTGCTGAGACACCTTCAGGTCAAAAAAATCTGCGGATCTCACAAATGTCTTATTCACAACCTAAAGCACTTCCTAGATGGCTTGTATGCATAGGAATGCTTTTTGTTTTTGTCAGTCAATTGGTTTGTCTAATTGATAAGGTGTATGCTGAGGAACGTCTCAGCATTCGGATCTGCGGATCATCTAGAGTGGCTATCATCAGTGCATTCAGGGCAGCTCAAGATTGAAGTGCGTTGCAAGTAGGGCTGGCTATTGTTTCCAGTACGCTTAGCACATTCCTGCATGGGAGGTATGCAGAGGCCTTATAAAAAAAAAAAAACTACCTTGTCCAAGACGGCTAGAATCTCGGGCGTTTTTGGAGTGTGGCTTGCTTCTCTCTTGTGGTCGTAGCAGCTTGTACAGCAGGTGGTCTGTTACTTGTCATCAGTGGTGCAGTACAAGAGTTGCATCCAAGGTCTGTAATAAACTTGGCGGTGTAATGACCGAGGTATCAGAGGCCGGAGGTGACAGATGGAGACTGACAAGCCCCATCTGTCATTCCGTCTGTCACCATTCCGACAAAGTCCTTAGGTCTTACCAAATATCTGTAATAGCCTTGTGGCCTCAACTTCCACATTTGATAATTTGATTTCTTTCGGCTTTGAGATTTTCAGCTTGACCATATGGTCCAGAGCAGTGTGGGGACATAACTGTCCCCATTTTCATTGTGGGGACATAACTGACACTTTGCTCCAGAAGGAACCGCATTGTCTCCACAGCTGACCTTGTAAAAAGCAAGGGTGTAATCTCGTTGGTTAGATGGAATTCTCTATTTTCTCCATGTAGGAGGTAGTCATTCTTCAGCCACAGTAGCCAATTGTTGTAGCTACTAAAAATAGGAGCTTTGTAGCCGCTTGCATTGGAAGAAGTGTCATGGATGTTAAACCATTTCTTCGTGAACTTCATGAAGCAAACTGTGCAGCCTGCTTCCTTGAAATCTGTCATAATCCTTGGGATTTTGCTGAAGGTGCTCTACGCCTGCAGAAACTTTAGGGGAGAAAATTTGAAGTGCTCACAGCAGACAGACGGCAAACTATTGGAACCTGAGGAGCTGCGACATGAGAGGTTATTTTGGGGGTTACTGGCCGCAGCACATTTCCATTTTTCCAAGTTGGAGGGGCCGACATGTTTCCTCGTCAAATTTCGGGCCAGCTTCACAGTCGTGGGCTTTTGTTGCTCGTATAATTTTCATTCGAACACACTGCTAATGACACCTGTGCCATCAGTAAGTCCACACTCGAGGAACCGGTTTGTAACATTCTTGAACACATGGCATGGGTCGAAGCTCCGAAAGATGATGTAGTTGGTGTCGTGTAGATGACGCACAACCGTGTTCAGGCTGCCTTACCCATGAGTTAAAACATTGTCACGTTTGCCAAATAATTATCGGTGATAATGCGGATGACGATGAAGCCACGTGATTCCACAGCAGCAATCAGCTCCTTCGTCCATGTAGAGAGGTCTCTACCACTCAGCTGCTCCGTGAAGTAGTGCTGGCATGGAATCTTGTACTGACTAGTGGTACTACGCAGAACAAAACGGAGGACTGTTGGAAAGTACTTCTTTTGGTGGAATTAGCATTGGCTTGTACTTGAGACGAAAGGC
The DNA here is from genome assembly GCA_013339685.2 of Hyalomma asiaticum. Lineage (NCBI taxonomy): Eukaryota > Metazoa > Arthropoda > Arachnida > Ixodida > Ixodidae > Hyalomma > Hyalomma asiaticum. The sequence continues at coordinate 59,199,923 of CM023487.1, read as the reverse complement.
TGCATCAGCTTTCCTTACCACAGATGCACTTTGCTTTATGCTATCCTCATCTGTTAATGAGGTCCTATACTGTTTGCTCCTTAGCATCTAGGCCTCTTCAACCAGGCTTCCCTTCATGACATCTCTGAAGAGTACACTTTGCTGGCAGCATCAGAAGCCCTGAAGTGCAGGCATGATCGTAGCCTCTTGAGGGCGGAAAATGCTTTACCACACTCTTCATTTCTTGCGCCGCGTGCTTCTTTCCATAGCATTCTATTTGATAGAGCAGAAGCATGGCCTAATATCTCTGTGCATCTGCTGCAATTTTCTTTACACATGTATGGTGCTTGCTCTCACGATATGTGGTCAATGCTCTTTTCCTCTTCCTTAAGCAACTAAGAATAGGATGATACTTTTGGAATCTTACTATCGTAGACAGGTATTGACCGGCGCAGTGAGCGTCACTGTTAATTGTTTGTGTGCAAACATTTACTGCTGCTTGTTCGCTGAAAACGTCTCGTGAAACATGCTCTTTGCGAGGCTACTTTGCACTTGGAATCAAGTAGGAAGGATAGTCCTGTTTAGTAAGGAGCTGTTAGCACCTTCACACCCACACTCTCATCATATGTCGCCTGTAGGAGCGATTCGTTGACATAGTCTGTCCAACAGCAAGAGGTTTGTCTCTTCATTTTCATTTTTTTTTGCTTTTTCTATAACACTTGTTTCAAAGAGCTAGCAAAGCTGTGCTTTGGCTTTTCTTAAAAGTGGTGCTATCCAAAATACATCCGGAACAATTTAATGCTACGTGTGAATTCTCTGGTGGTCATGCTGACCTGTATCACATGGCTTGTTCTTACCAGTCTAATAGAAGCATTGAGCAAATAACACAGCCTACATGGGAAGAAGGGGGTGGGAGGAGGCTTTGTCCAGCTCTGCTCTCAAGGATCAGCGGACCCTCGTGGAGTGGGCGCGGGCGGCAGCTTTGTCCAACGGAGTCCCAGACTAGGGACCCGCCTAAGCGTCTCCAGCAATAACCGCAGGAGATAGAATTCTTTCAATAAATGTTTTATTCATTATTAAAATGGCCTCTTTGTAGCCTGACTGTGCAATGAGACCAAAGGAACTCGTTGCAGGTTCTGTCCTTTTACAACATGTGCTACACACACAGACAGACACACAGTGAGATGTGCCAAATCCAACAGCTCAGCTTTCAATTGGTCTTGGGAAAACGTGATATCCTTCTGTGTCAGCCAAGACTGAATGCCAGCCTTTCAAGTGCATGATGTTGGAACTTTCTCGAGGCAGGCGCTGTGATATGGTGCATTATCCATGACAACGACACTGTACGGTTTGATATTAGACAAAAGCTGTTCATTGAATCACTTCTCAAAGCGCAGCCCGTTCATTTCGGTCTGGTAGTCACGAGTTCATTTAGAACTTGGAAGGCACGCAGCATTCAAGAACCCGTCCTCACTGCCAGCGAAATGCAAGCCGCTTTTTTGTTGACTCGAGAGTAATTTTTAGTAAGTATTGTGACGTGATTTATTGACACGTGGATCCAGGCAGCTGGGTGAATAAAACATTGAATTATTCATGTAATGGCTGCAAAACTTATCTTATGGACCGGCTTCCATGCGTACCACTTTTGAGCATGAACTTGTCTGATGGTGCACAGGTACTGTTGTCGCTACGTGATGCCGTTTCTCTCCAAGAGAGCACAATTTTTCTTTCATTCGCAAAAGCAAAGGCCGATATCATTAAGCAACCTTTTCATCATTTGCACGCTCGTTTTAGGCATGTTCATGTCACTGGTCACATCTGAGCAAGTTTTGCAGCTGTTGGGATCTCATTTCGCAGAAAGTACTGATCCACTTTTTTTCATAGAGCTGCAAGGGAGAACCTCTCATGAAGTTCCATTCTTGTCCTGCCAGTTTTCACGTGGTCATCGATGGCTGGAAGATGCAGGCGCCTCCACTTCGGTGACTTCAGGGTGCCACTATTCATGTCGAGCTTAATTTGGAAGATATTGCGCTCGCTAACACCAGTGAGCTCGCTAACCTTCCGACGTGTGGCTGTCACAGACCTTTCTTACTTGCGCTTAAACGTTGTGCACCATTTTCTTGGCCTGTATGGGCAGCTTTGATATGACAACGCTTGGTACAACTGCGAAGCTGGTGGACTCATGGCATGCGGCGGATGTTCCTTCGTAAGCGGTGTTGACGAGCTGCAACCAGAGGATGCCATCTTTGTTTGATAGGTAACAGAGTGATGGAAGCCAAAAAACCAGAAAATCTGAAACCGTAAAACAAGAAGGTTTTCTACTTCGCAGCATTTTTATTTACTAATTAAAAATGTGTAAGAAGAATAAGCAGTGAAGGATAAAATCTTAGTTTCTTAGAATAGAATACAAATGTTTTCATTTGGGGACCACGTGCTGTGGCGCAGTAAGACAAGCATCCTTCAGCTCCGTAGCCTTGGCCGTACTGCCAGAGAAAGTTGTCGCCGGGTGTAGGCTTAGTGCCATGGTGCAAAAGCTGCGGCAGAAGATCCGCGGACGTTCCCTAAAAGTGTTCCCGCACAAAATGTGCTGCTTCTGTGCTGCGTACGACGCACATAACTGCAAAGATCCTGTCGTTTCTTCAATGCGCACTTTCCCCCCTATTTTCCACTCATCTTTTGCCTGCAGCACTGTTGGGAGCTCAGCACATAGTCACATAACTAAAGTCGACAATGAACTATGAAGTGGATCAACTTAATGCTTAATATGTTAGGACTGTGACAGATGAAAGCAGGGAAAACCAGCATCAGAAATGAGTGGAACCACTGTTAGCCAAAGTTGACACTACTGATACATGCTGCGAATCCATCCGAAAGAATAGTTCTTTGAAAATAGGGGAGATGAGCCTCCCTCCGCCCCACTTCTTAATTCTCTGTCTAGTATTAAATCTTGCTTGCTAAAGAGATCGTACAATTGGATCATGAAGAATGCTAAATATGTAACTTGCACACTTGACATCTTGTGCTACACTGACAGCATCCCATTGCCGTTGCGTAAACAGCCATACTTTATGCAGTTTCAAAGTCAGTACAGTACATTAACTGCGTGCGCTTCAAAATTAAATTTTTTTTTCTCATCTGGGACTTCACTAGGTCTTGGATTTATTCTGTTAGCATCCTTGAGATATTCTTTTCGGGGTCCTCTGTTGCAATCCCTTTCTGCATGCCCCAGTGCTTGAGTATTTGAGAGAGAGATGAAAGTCAACTTTCAGCATTACAAAACAAGCACATAAATATCAGCCACTGCAACTATTTTCTGCAGCCGGGGCCTGGAACTCGGCGATGAGTTGCATTTATGGCAATAAAAGTGCCAACACCAGATGGGACTGCAGATCGCTTGTTGGCTTCACAAAGTTCACCAAACCAGCCATATTAAAACAGCACCTAAGAAAACGGACGTGATAGAGACAACAATACCACGGGGTGCATTTACAGCTGAAGGTTTATTCTTGGAAGCAGTGAATAAATACAAGAATCAACAAAAGTGAAAGAAACAGCTTCACGTGGTTGGACACCATACCAAGGTGTCCATACGCTATCTGCTGCTGTGCATGCCATGACACTGCAGCAAATATATTCTCGTGCACAGTTGCCTCGGAATATAAGGGAGGGACACACCATCTTGCAGGGTGCCCCATTGCTGCGTGAATGCAGGAGTACACATTGGACAATTTCAGTATAAGTGCGAGGACATCTGCTTTCACCTTATGCATAAGAGGCATTGCTATACAAATAGCATGAATTTCGCTGCTGGAATTCTGTTCATGCTGCCAGGCAGTAAAAAGTGAGAAATCTTGGCAGCACTCTTACTACACTCTTACTAGTTCTAGTACCATAAATTTGTGCACTTCAATTCGAAGTAAACCAGATTTCTTCTAGCTTTCGGAGAATTTTCGGATTGTCTCCAAGGTTAAAAGTTGCATCAGTGCCAAACACTGATGCAACTTTTAAGAGTACGTACGCAAGATGGGGCCGCTAGCACCCAGGTGCTTTGCAAGGGCATTCCTCACATCCATTCCTAGCAGCTCACTACGACTGGTTTCGCACAATGGTTGAGACTGCCTTATGTCTTCATTGCGCTCCGCTTCAACCCAAGTTGCATCACAGTGGTCACTCAGTTCTTCACAGATTTTGTGCAAGACACAACAGGCACGGATGACACTATTCACATTGTCATTGTTGCATTCCAGGCCTTTATGCATAATTCTGAAGCGTGCTTTGGTGTGCCCAAAGGCGTGTTCAACTGTGCGTCTTGTGCTTGAAAGCCTATAATTAAAAACTTGCGACAATGGTCCAACAGGCCTTGGCCTATGAAATGGCTTAAGTGAGGCTGCAGCGGGAATCCCTGATCAACCAGCACAACAGGCCCAACCGCCACGCCTTCAATGACCTTGCTTTGCATCTTGAACAAATTGCTGCTCATGACTGCTTGAACACAGCCGCATCGTGAGTGCGGCCCGGCGAACCAACATTCGTGTACATGAACTTGTAGTGGTGGTCGACGATGGCAAGGAGGGTAATGCTATACCTACCCTTATAGTTAATATAATCGGTAGCATGCTCCTTCGGATGGCAAACTTCGACGTGGCAACCATCCAGTGCGGCAAATCCTTGAGCGAACCGCACAAAACCGGCTAGCTGACGTAGGTGCTCCTCCACTCCTCGATACGTTGGGAACCGCACAAAACCCGGTTCTAGGTGCCACACTACCACACTGAAAATTCTCAGTATATGTTCATGGAGGAACGGCTGATGTCAAATAGATTGGGCTCTGCCTTTGGTAGATGCGGCCAGTCGACACAGTGCAGTAGCGATGCTCTTAGCCAGCGGTATAGCTTTTCGCATGTTCGTGTCTTGCCGTTCCATAGACGCACACATGCTAGCCATGTAGTGAAACGTGTTCCGATGAAGTCTGCAGTTTTTTCTAAAGACACTGTCCAGTAAGCGGGCGAGTCTCTTCGTACCAAGACTGCGCCCACAGATACAACCACACATTATGCTCACGAAAGCACAGGCGCGCAGCCACGAGTGCGTGGCACCGCCTTTCTGCGTTCGTGATATCTTCGTTGAGTGCATCAAGCTCTTCTTGCAGGCACAGTATTTGCAACTCCTTCTGGCACAGTGCTGTTTGCTGGGTGGCGAAAACAACAAAGAGCTCATCAAGGTCCTCGTCCCCGCAGGGTGCAGTCTTGCTCAGCGACGTTGCACAGTTCTGTGAGCACAAGGGTGACGTACGCAATGGGAGAAGAAAAAACACTGCACGATAGAAGAAAAGCTACACTTAACAGGAACGAAAACGTGAAGCACTCCACCAAAATAAGTTACGCACTCCAAACATATAATCGTAAAAACTGACAGATTGGCTTGGCTTTTGCAACGACCACAATGTGACTTGGACCATTGTTGCAAAGTCATCCTTATGCCAAGTATTGCTGAAACATGTGAAGCAATGTGCTGGGTGTCTTCAGATGTACACGAAAAGGATTTATTTCGAAGTAAATTCATTTTACTTGCCTGTGTACTTGTGCAAAGCAGCCCAAACTTTATATTTGTATGCACGCTCACGTTTAGTGATATTATGCCATGGTTTGCTTAATTGTTGCCTTGGGCTGCAACCGTGAAGTGTAGTCCGGAAAGACAGATGGGATGGCATCTTGCTTGAGCTGCTGCTTTTTTCCTTCTATGAAGTCTTTTGTTCTGAAATGGCAGCTGTATACTCTAGTATAGTTTGTAGCTGTATTAGGTATTATTCCTCCTTATTACTGCAAGCCACCTCTCTCGCACACCAGCGGCACTGGTTCATGGAACAGCAGCCCGGCAGTTTTTTTTCTTTCTGTTTAATTTGCACGATGGCACATAACAGTAACACATACTGAAACATGTGGAACACGAGCTTGCAAAAGCCTGAAAAAAAAAAAGCAGAGGAAGAATGCTAGTTTATTCATGGTGCACTCTTATATGTGTTCTTCCACAATTTGCAGAAGGCATAAAAGTTGGTGAGGATGTACTTCCATATTGCACATTCACTCTTTGCAGCTCCGATGTGAAACAGACGCTGCCTCTGTTTGGTAGTTTCGTCAGCACAGCCACTGCAGTTCGCTGTTTATGGTGCATCTGTACATAGTGACAAATGGAAAAATTTATATACTGGTAGTGGTGCCATATTTTGCCTGCGCATTAAGCCAGTAGCGGCATGTGTGAGAGTTGCCATGCATTTCTTCGGCTGGATTGTCACGTCCACAGCTGTGACTGTCGTGATTTCAGTTGCTGGGCGTTCTGAAGAATGTCCCCGTGGCCATTTTGCTGGTGGGCGCCATGTTTGGGCACTGTGAACGCTGCTCTCGCTTGGTTAAGTAGGAAGGCAAATCTTCGAAAATTCTTGGTACAGCGTCTTCCACCAGTTTGTGGCGATTGCGAGGCAGTGACAACTCTCCCATTCACTGCGCAACGTGTGCGCATGAGTGATGTCTTCGGCATAGAAATGTTTTTCACACACATACGTAGACGTACTTGAACTCAAACAAAAAATCTGGCCGTCTCTTGTCCCAGGATTGCTCGCTTCCACTTCTCGCGTTCTGCATCGGCTTGTAAACAGAACAAGGATACTTCTTCATTGATGCCGCCCTTGTATCCTGGCCAACAGCCTGCCATACAGCAAGTGTTAGGCATCGTTGTCACCATTTGGAGAAATACGTCGAGGCGACATTTTCAACAACCGCAAACACCACCAAAGGCCGGGCCTACACTTCACTCACGGCGATCACCCTCCCGACAGTCCCCGCCGGCCACCTCGTCCCCCTTCTTGCTATGCCAGCATCACACACGGGTCGGTTGTGGGCAGTATATGATGCCCTCCCATAGAGTGACGCAGGAGTTTCGTGGTCGGGGAAAAGTATTGAGGGACCTTAGTATCACAGTACCTCCGCAGTCCATGTCTCTTATACTGCAGCACATAACGTGCACACATGTGCACACACCACCATCTCTCCCCTGACTGTCTCACCGCCCCCCATGGTCGCCTGTCTCTTCTCCACTCTCTACTGTCTGGCTGGCCCGGTATACTCCCTTTTCGCCTGCCTCCTGGCAACGGTCAAGCGTCTGTGCCCTTGCACCTTTAAAAAACTGTGGATCCCCCCATTACTGGGGATGAGGCCTGCATTAGTCTAGGCAGGCAGTTGTTTTAGGTGGCAGGTCTTGAACCGGAACACACTATATCTTTCATGGTTATTGCAGCCAGCACATAGAATTGCTTCACCATACTCTCCTTTTAAAGCTTTCACAATGATTTTGGCCATACTGTCAATGCCATGGCATCTTGATAAGTGGTAACCATCCACGTCAAAGAAATGTCCTTTTGGTGTCTTATTGCTGTCTAAGAAAAGGTGCTGAAAAGAGAAAAGACAATTGTAGCTACCAAAAAAGATCCTCAGGGCAAGAACAGTGACAGTGAACGTAAAGCATGCCACTCATATAGGTGCCTCACATCAGGATTCACAATGTGGACACCAGGAAGGCACTTTAACATTGCGGGAAGCTTTCTGTTAAGGCTGCGACGTTTCTTCGTGGCGCTTAGTACATCCCGATGCTCCCCTTTATAGCACTGTGCAAACACCTTGAAGACTAGAACAAGAGGTGCCACTTCCCTCTGAAGTTTTAGAACAAGGGTCTGAAAGATTAGAAGGTATTCGGTTTTAGTATATAGTCACTGTAGGTGAATACTGGGGCTGCACGTGTTTCATGCACTCTTTTACGTAGAACCACTGTGACACTTCTTAAACAAAGCAACTGTTTGCAATCTCCAAATAATGCTGGTGTAAATTAAAACATTGTAAAGCTTAAAGGAACCATGCAACACCAAGTGAGCATGCAGTTTTTATAGTTTATTCCGGAACTGTGGCATGCAGGGAAAAGGGGTTATAAGTTTATTTCAATGATGAAACTGCCTTCTTTGTGAAAAGCCGATATGTTTCACCTTCACCACAGAGCACGTCTGTGCAGGTTTTTTGTAGGCACCCTTTTGCCATCATTCGATGTACCTTGCCATGGTTATTCCAACTCTAATGACTTGTTGCAGATTTGGGTAATCTAGCTTCAAGCAACGTCACGCTAAAACGACGCAGCACTCTGATGTGGCTGAGAAAGCTGAAGGGGCTTTCTTGAATGGCCCATATGTATAAGAGCAAACACAGCTTATATATATATATATATATATATATATATATAAGAACAAGCACAGCTTTGCGGTTATCGTTTACTGCTTTATCGCCAACAGCTTCAATCGCAGGACTGCTTCCTGCTCCCGCAGCGGAAACTAAGTCATAGAACTAAAAACAAAGAATGCACGGTGTGGGAAGAACTTTTACAATATTTATCTTTGTGCAACCAACACGCGTCTGGCTACTGTAACTGTATGCATGGTAACAGCATATAACTACAGTGAACTAGAATGTGCAGTAGAGCTATTGCAATGCACGCGGACCCACGGTCGTGTAGGACTACTGCGGTCAGTGGTATGTTAAAAGAGCTACAAAGCACAAATAAGAACACATACATCGCACAGAGATAAAGCAAAAAGGAAGAAAGAAAAAAGACTGGGAACTTACTGAATACTGGGAGCTTCCCGATTAGAGCGGCGAAAAAGTTGCCCAGAACATCATCCTTCCATTTTGCATTGTACACTTTTCTTGGCTTGAAGTCTCTAGTTCGATGACTTGATATTTTGTATGTCCCTGATGGGCAGAATGTGATGCTTACCGCCATCGACATATCTTATGTAGGCATAGTGCATGGGATTCTTGCTCAGAGTCCTAAACATTGTGCTGCACGCCTCCGTCCGACCGCGGCTACTTGATAATAAAACACGTGGTCAGACTGTCAGAAGCATATGGTAGAAAGACTGACTGAACCCAAGTACAGGAGGCGGAAGTAGGGTAGTACAAGCAGCACAGCATGAAAATAGAAAAGGCGGCTATGGCGCCTTTCCGTATTTTAAAATTTTTAAACCCTCAACATTTAATATCGGCATTCAGGAATCACCTAAATTTGACTTCTTATCAGGTTTTGCTTTTAACTATGCACATAGCCCGAATGGAAAGCTACCGGCAGGAGTTGCATGATAGGCACGATTGAACTCAATCCAAAGTAGGACTGAGATATAACCGAGACATGTTCTCATCAACGTTGGTGTTGTTTTCTTCTGAAAAATAGTGCATGCACAGTTCTCTAGCATTTACAGTTGTGCCGAGTCCCCGCAGGGGCGCCTGCATTAGCAGGCGTTTGGTGTGTGGAGGACACCACGGACCCGAGCCAATGGCGTGGGGGGTTTCGCTCCTCTCCCACATGTCACCGTGCCCCGCAGGGGCGTCTGCTTCTGCAGGCGCTTGTTGTGTGGAGACACCACAGACCCGAGCAAACGGACCATGGACCTGAGCCCAAGTCGCCATGGAGACTTGGGTTTTACCGTAGTCTCCACGAACAACTCTCGACGCCAGTTGTGGAGACTTCTTAGTAAGTTCTGCCGCGTCTCCTTGTTGGGTTCCATGGTGGGTGGTTGGCTCTTTCGCCGAAGAAATCCGTATTTTTATGGTTAAACTAGCTCCTTTTGTTTTTGATCGCCTCCCACAGGTGGGGGCACACTGAAGCAACCTTTCAATTCTTTCTGAAGAACAATGGCACCTTCGCCAAGTAGCATAATCCAGCACGAGTGTCCGTAAACTGTCACCGTTCCTGGTGGCTAAATGCCTAGGTAGCACAATAGGACCTGGATACAAGGCCACAAAAATGGGTAATGGAGACCTCCTACCTGAAAGACAAACCCCAATATGTGAAACTGAATGACCTAAAATGCATTGGTGACGTCGCAATTACTGTCAGTGCACAGAACGATGAATACAAGCTGTGGAGTGATCTCAGAAGATTTTTTGGACCGTACTGACGAAGAACCAGTGGAAGGGTTTCAAGATCAAAATGTCATCAAAGTTGAAAGAATCCTGATTTGCCAAAACAATGAACAAATTCGGAGACAGCATATTATGCTAACTTTTGGCACTAGCGTACTCCCTAGCACACTGTAGGCAGGTTACATGATGCTTCGTGTGAGGCCCTACATCCCAAATCCTCGACGGATCGCAGGCATGTAGAGGAAAGCAGACCTATGCCAAGTGCAGCTCCAACGATCATGCCTCAGATGCTTGCGACTCGGAACAGCACTGCGTGAACTGTGATGGAATCCATCAAGCTTACTCCAGAACTTGCCTTAAATGGAAGGAGAAAGAAATAATCTCAATAAAAGTGAAACAGGACATTACATTCCAAGAAGCAAGACGACGACTTTTTTACCTTGACCACATGAGCTTTGCTGAGGTGGCGCAACGAGGTGTAGCATCACATGTTCCTCAGCAGCCCACCGCAATCACGAACAGTGCTCTGGTAGTCATTTTGCCCGCCCCCCAGACGGCAGCAGCTTGCACTGCTCCATCATCATCGACGATGAGTGCAGGCCTCTGCTCCGCAGGTCCCAAAAACTAAACCGAACTCCAACTCCAAGGCCTCAGATGCAAGTCTCAGTGCCTGCTTTGCAGCCCTCCATTGCCTCAGAGTAGGCTATGGAGGTGAATGCAAAAACGTCGACATCAATGACTCCGAAAGATCAACGCTCCTTGGAGTGCCCTAGAAAAGATAAACATCCTGTAGTCCCACGGGAAAGTGATTGGTAACCTAACGGGGTGCTTCCCTTGGCAGAACTGTCTATATGACGTGCATCTGAACATAGAGCACACACTTATCCCTCAGTACAGCTACACAAATAACTCAGTGGAATGACAGGGGCGCAAACACGACAGCTGTCAGCCACTGTTTACAACATGTATTGCATTAAAGGGAAACCCCGGCGATTTTTCATTGTCCACTGATCTCAACCAAACTTTCAGTAGATGTTCTCCTTGGTACTACAATAATTTATGCCAATCCAGGTGGTTGCAAGTCATTTAGTTTTCCTGAAAGTGAACTTCAAAATTATTTAGCGGATTGCCACGCAAGCCACCCTGTGTTTTGGCGTCATTACCTGCAACCCTGCCTGCCCGAGCAGGCGGGCCGTCTAAAGCGAAATGACAATACTTCAGAGATCAAATCGTCGCTGTCAAGTTCGGATGAGCTTGATGCATCGTTGCATGACATCGCCGCTTTCATTTTTCTGGCGCCAGCTCCATATTTCTGATAATAGGGGAGGCTCTGACGTCATGGCATATGCTGTACGAAGCGTCTACCCGTTTTGGTTTCGGTTTTAACACATCTTTCATTCGGTTGTTTAAGATTACTGATGAGTTTCTGAGCAAATCGAATGACCGTAGCTGCTTCAGGGCTATCAACACTATTGGAAAACAGCGATATCAGAACATGGTGGAAAAACCGCCGGAGTTGCCCTTTAAGACTCCATAAGGAAGAAATCCTGATAAAGAAATTATTCACGGCGATTTGCCCGTTGTCATTGCATGATTGGAAAATCCGACCGGCAAGCGTTCCATTCAAGTAAAGAAACCAGGTAACTTAGGTACTTTAAAATTTGGTTGTAGGTCCTTTTAAATCAACACATAGTTTTCCGTAAAGATAGAAATGCTGGCAAATCGTCTTCAGGTGGTGTAGCAATTATCGCCCGAAAATCAGTTGCATGCCAGCATGTATCACTCCAGAGCCCCATCTAAGTTGTGGCTGTGCAGGCTATTTGGTCAACCGTTTGGCTGTCTGCTCCATTTATGTATCCTGAGATGAACAGTTTCACAAAATAGACTTAGGTGATCAGCTTCCCGATCCTTACATAATAACTGGCGATTTCAATGCTCATTGCATTATGGGGTGACTCGGGCCCGTATCTAGGGGGAGGGCCCCAGGGGCCCAGGCCCCTCCCGGAATTTTGGTTGGGGGGGGAGTGTTAATAACGTTGTGTAGTGTTAATAACAAAATTTAAGCCTATGAATAATGTACCGGAAATAAATAATGAAAATAGATGTCTTTCCCAAATAGTCAAGGCCTTCAGCAGTGGGCCCTCCCTGAAAAAAGTTCCTGGCTACGGGCCTAGGGTGACTCAAGATGTGATGCGAGATGCCGGGCTATTGAAAACTTTGTTGTCATCTCGCACCTGCCTGTTCAACAGAGAGCCAACATACATTCCCACACACAACACATACTCATGCATAGATTTAGCCGTTGGGTCGCTGTCACTGCTTCCTTGCTAAGAACGGAAAGTTATTAAAAACCCGCATGGGAGTGATAACTTCCCAACGCTCCTACAACATATTGGCCCGAAGCCGCGGCAGGGCCGAATATTATACTAGGCTGTGATATCGCCATGGTGATAAGTGTTGCAGCAACTATGGTGCAACTTCCTGACAATCGTATTAGCACTCAGAATCGCCTCTGTGTCCATAAACTGAAATGGCTCTTACACACCAAAAGTGTCAAGTTCAGGACTGTTTGCTGCCCTTTCACACAGCCATACAGCACCACTTAGAATTGTCAAGAAAAGCTGAACTTTTAGCTCTTGTACCTGTAAGCAACTTAGACTGAGCCCTCCAAAGCAGCTTGGGTAGCTGTCCTTGAGGAGTTTGAAGGCATTTGAGTAGCCTTGTGTTGACTGCGAGTTGTGGATAAGTACAGCAACAGGTACAGCACCAGCACTTGTGGCAGCCAACAGGACTGTGACGGTACTATGAGATGCGTTGCAGGATGATGTGGAATCTATGAAGATTACTTCGGCTGCTGCACCCAGTTGCTGTGTGTGTCTCATTGTCGGAGTCACCACCCAAGACAGCCCAAAATTGGCCATCTTCTGAATGGCTCACTTTAACATCAAGGCCTGCATTGAGTAAATGAATGTGAGGAATGTTTTGGAAAATTGACATCTGATACAAAAACAGTTGTCTATCTACAGAACTGAGAATAACTGGTGAAAGTATGGACATTCTATGAGCAGGAGGATCTCCAACTCAACATTTAACTTGTATATCGATGGGAGCTAGAACTAAAAGCTGCATATCATTGTTTCTATGCGAGCTATATCAGAACAGCAGTTGCGCACGTTTGTGTGTTCCCGACAAAAGAGTAAAACCTAGTTTCATAATGTTAACTCGAAGATTCAGAGTGTGTGTAAAGAGGAACCTTTACCACAGTTCTGTGCCACCAGAATGGACAAGTGTATTGCTTCTTGATTGCTTTAACTTCTCAGGAGAACTGAATTATATGGTGAAAAACATGTAACCAACCGCTGAAGTGCAAAGGCGAGTAAAGAAAAAAAGGCAAATCAATTGTGCGGACTACCAAAATGTGTAGCAAGGGTTATGAAAGGAATGCTGTTTTCCATTTCCCTCATAAAATTTTGCAAATCATAACTTCTAATATGTTTCTCAAATTTTATGGCACTGTTCTTCTTTCACAGCATCCTTGCTACTAATCGTGTACAATATATTTAGCAAGTTGCAAAAAAATTGGATAGCTGAACAAATGTCTTCTTCATAGCTGAACAGACATCTTTGTCTCATTGTAATGCTGGTAGCTTCCCTCAATGTGGCTCAGAATTATCCTTCGTCATGCAGTCTAATGAAGTCAACTTTCCTTTATCAGGTTTTATCAGGTTGCCATGTAGGCACCAAATAAGGAGTTTCTCCTCCGTAAGGCACTTGTAGATGGGCATAATTGCCAATCCTTGAGCCTTCGTCAACAGTGGGGTGTGGCGCGGTGCAGGCTCCCCCAGTGCTTCCGCACACTTGTGCTTGCACCACGAATTTGGTCCCGCGGGGCAAAAGTTGTGGCTACTGGCACCATCACTAGAGCATAAATGAAAATACAATGCCCATATGGCACTGTACATATTTCGGACACTGTCCTTGTTGCTCGCGATGGCGATCTTGTAATATTGTCGCATCTTTCAGTTTTTCGCTTCGTGGCAGTGGCGTTGCCAATTTCTGTAGGGCAGTTCCCAAGCGCTTTGCAACGTGGTTAGTGCACTCTTCTTTGTCAATGGGTGTGTCACAGTATACATTTGCCTCGTGGACTGCAGTGTAGGCCTTGCTGTCACCATCACTTAGGAAGCTGGTGAATTGCAGTGGAGTTTCATAAGACAAGGTCCTCTGCCATATATTGACAGCTGCCGCAGGTTCCATTGCGTGGGATGAGCAGTCAGTGTTTTTTTTCACAAACTGGAAGATGGAAAGCTTGCCATACCTCTTCATCCTCTCCAAGGTCCCTGTGGATACTGCAAGCATGGCAGTAGTTTGAAAGAACTTCAAGATCGAGGCAGAGCCCCGTGTCCAGGGACACAACTGTGCCCACTCCATTGTGGCTTTTATGACCCCTTTTCTGCCAGGTGCCATCAAACATAAATGGCACATCTCTGCCGCCGACTGCGTCCTTGTTTTGTGCCTGGCCCAAGCTTTTGCTCACTGCCTTCATCGCCGCACCATGGAGCTTCTTGGAAATGCCGTTGAATGTTTTGTGATGCATCGGGCTCGGAAGACCGAGAATCGCACAGAATCGTGAAAGTTGGTCATGGCCTGCGCATGGGTGTGAGTGGTTCATGGGTTCATGAGTGGTTTACTAAAAGCATGTTTCTAAGTGACTGTGGGTTTAAGTTGTGCATTAGGCAATTGCATATTTTGTGATATGTAGCAGCTTTACAAAGTTTCAGTCAAATAGGTCCCACAGCACCTCATAGAAAAGCTGCAAGAGGGACTCGTACACTGTTGAAAACTAGTAAGTAGGCCACTTTGAAATATATGGCGGCTTCCTCTCCAAACTCCTTATTGGGGCAGGAACGTATTCCAACTGCCGTACCCAACAAAGGTAGTGATCACACAGCAACATAATTTTAGTGTCCAAATGAACATTAACGCAGAAACATCCACAACACAAAATGATTCCTTCATCTATTTCCAAGAAAATAAACATGATTGCAGAGCATGGGCCTTACTACAGGTACTGCAGGCAAATCCAGTTAGATATCTGACTTGTAAAAACTAGTTGACAGAATGCTATATGCAAGTGCCGTTCTGCAGTATGACAGTCCTCGTCCTCATTTCCTGTACACTAAATCAGACGTGTACATCAAGAGAGAGCACATTTTCCACAGCTACCAGACCTCTTCGCAAGTCTTCAGTGCCTCTCAAGGAAACTCTTGGGAGAGGCTTATTAACAGGCACTTCATGGATGCACAGGCAGTGCAAAGAATTTTTGTCATGTGGACATTTGAGCACTGTGCAAGTGCTTGAATAAGGGTAATATGCTTGAGGAAAATTGAGATGGTATTCTTTTTCTCATTCAGTTAATAAAATATTCAGTGCAAAAATTTTTGATGTGCAAGATATGTTAGCTAAGGCCTCAATAGCACCACAATGGCGAATTGGGCGAGTCAGTATGGGCCCGTTTCTTGAAGCAAGCAGTGCGCATAAATGAAGACAGAACGGCAGTTTATCTTCATTGATGTGCTCTGCTTATTTCAAGAAATGAGTGTCACCGCATCCACAAGTGTGACGGAAGGCATCATTTTGCAAGTTGCGTACAAGGTGACCTACTATATTGACACATGAAAAATCCTAGTGTTCAGCGCAGCAGGATATTGAGCTATTTAAAATATTGGATGCATAATCCCTATGCACTGTTTGATACCTTCACAGCTACCCCTCTATTTCTCTACATTCCGTTAGTGTTCAAAGCTCCTGTGAGCAGAAAGTGACATGACTGCACAGGAAACAATTTCAAAGCCTGCTTGTGAGAGCTATCAAAAGCATTAATTCTCACAAAGGCAAGGTGCTTTATGCACCATTATGGATAATACAGTACTTTTGGCACTCACCATGTTTTGTATACACTAGCATCTTCTCCGTTATTTTGAGAAAGGGGTCAATGTGTTGGCCAAAATTTTCTTCAGGCCACAGCTTGTGCATGTAATATACAGCTGAGGCAATGGGTTTAAACCTGCATTTGCTACTAGGTCATACCACGTTCCTGCACTAGCAGCTTACTTTCATGGAGTCTGATGGCTTCAGCAGGAGTCATGCCACAGTTAAAGTACTCCAGGAACACTCCCTTAGTTACTGACGGTGTGAGTCGTTGAAGGGCCACGGCAGTAGCTGTGCTGTGAGTGTGGCTGTTGTGGCGCACCAGCTTTATGATGGCCGGCAGTGGCTCTTCACTGCGCAAAAAAGGTGTATCTCTTGGTATTCCTGTTGACCTTTTTGATCTTAATATCAATTTTGGCTGGACAGCTCTCAGTGGAGGCCTCTGCTGTGCTTTGCACTTTGCTTCCTTGCAGCACCATACTTATGGAGTACCATTCTGCAAAAAGTTACAATTATTTCAGTAACATGAATAGCAACATGAGTGGCTCCTATTTGCCACATGCACTATTTCCCCGAAAGAGAAATACACCTTAATAAAGCTGCTTCTTGGGCTAGTTCGTTCAGAATAGTGCATATGCTTACAGGGTGCTAAATGAACATACAGAGGAGAGGGACACGCAGAGAAATACATCTGTTACATGGGTACTTATAAACTTAACTATGTGTGCCACGCGCGATCAGCCTACCTGTGTGACAGGAGTACCAACACGCATAAATCACGAGGAGTGCCAGAACTGCCTTAATTCCACTACAAATTTTGGAAGCACAGCAACTCAAATATTATTACCGATCACAGTTACCGGTTCTTGCCAGTGCAGCCGTGTGTATTATAGCAAGTTAGATTATGCTCTGGCGCAGCATCATGCACTTGTGAAGAATGCATCACGATTGCATCGTACACTGTTTGAATTCGGCAGTGTCCATTCCCATAAGTCATGAGATGTTATGTAGTGAAATTCTGCCGGTAGGCACCTTCCGCCAATTTCACACACCTCCATATGTGTGCACTACCAGCCTTGGGAACTAGTCCAAGGCTACCAGTGCACATGCATGTACTACGGTCTTACGCGGTACAGGATACGCAAAGCCAAATTATGCAGCGTGCATTGAATAATGCCATGACTTGTACCGAGACACTCGCATTCTTAAAAATTGAATGGATGAATGAAATGTTTGACACATAATCTTTGTATTACCTTTCACACCTTGTTGTTGGCTTGACGAAATTCACAACCCACGACGTGTTCATGCTCATGCTGTACTCTTCCACCCAGCGACAAGCTTCGTGTTCAGTGGTGATGTTTACATGAACTTCAGTGTCAGGTGTTGGATTCATTGTCTTTCAAGCATTCCAGCTTGCGGCGTGCCGACATCTCGCATTCCTGTCCACTGCCCTCAGCGGCCATAATCGTGCAACACTGCCATTGCACAGCAGTGAAACATCAGAAAATTGTGCTTTAAATTGTGCAGTCAAGAACAAATAGACAACCCATGGCAGTCGCGCAGAACAGAACACACACAGTCAGAAATATATCGACGTAGCAGAGCTTGGATAGTCTACAGGGAGGCCGCATGAAGGCGTTTTGGATTCGGCCTGATTCGCATGTCCCATGACATGCCCAAATTGTGCGTCTTGCAGACAGCCTGTCGTTGCTCTTCCATTCGTAAGAGTAGCACTCCGGCACTAGTCTCAGGTCAATCACTGTACCGGTGGAACCACGGCAGGCGAACGTGGGTAGTCCCTGTATCGATATAGTAATCCAAGGCTATCACGATTCACTCGACGCTGGCACTTATTGCCGCACATGCTGTGCTCTTTCAACACTCTTTCCCTCATTACCTTTAAATACGAGCACTGAATAAACCAAGGCCCTGCTCAAAACTGGCCTGTACGTGTCTCCTGGATACTCAACGAAACAGTCTCGTGTTTATCACGAGGAGGCCCGCCGTGGTTATCGCATCGTGAAGGTCACTGCCCCGTCTTGTAGTGGCGCAACCCCAACTGATATAATGCGCGTTAAAATCCCCGCACAGCACATGATCAGGCGACAGCATGGTAGTGAGCATGGGAACGAATGCGTAGCTCACACCGATGACTGGGTGCACATATGCACTTGCGACGGATGTGTCCACTTGGCGAACCCTTATAAAAAGGGTCATTGGCTTTCTTTTAAACTCTGCTACTTTTTAACAACACTATTGATGTCCTATATACTTTGACTTTCTGTGAACATACGGTTAAAAGAAAGTTGGTTTAGTTTAGTGTGCGATTGTTTCTAATGGTAAACGAATACGCATTGGGGAAGGCTACTCCAACCCATAGACGGACAAGGAGGGTAGAGTCGCAGCGTGAGAGGTCGGTCGAGGTGCATGTTGCAGGTTAGGTTCCTATGCATGAAGCCTTCTGCCCGAAAACGCAGGCAAGTTCCACAGGTTGAGTGTTTATTGACGTGCTAGTTCACAAAGTTCTTTGGCTGCGTTGGGCCTTGATAAGGGAATAGCGACAGAGCTACAAAAGAGGTCCATTGAAACGGAGAGGGCAGCTGACTATGTTGTTGAATGGTGCCAACTGTGTGTTGCAGCCATGTCTCTTATAAAGCGGGTTTGAAATGCGATTAATTACTTGCAAATTTCTTGTAATTTCACAGACATAAATGGCTTGATAATGGCATTTGAGCATGGAATATACTTCATGCATGAAAAAGCAAACAGTATACAATGTATACAAAGCAAACAGTATACGTATTTGTTTTTGTACAGGAGGTCCCGATGCAGTCTCTTGACTATGGGACCTCCTTCTGTATACTATGTGCCTGTAACATCACCCAACTTGTAATAATAAAATTTGATTCTGATTCTGAATGCACAGCACTTTCAAATATTCAGTATGACTCTAGTACATATTCTTCATTAATCGCACAAAAGATAACCTGGCCATGGCGACTGCAATTTGGTGGAGAAGAAATGTTGAGGCCTGTGTGCTGTGCTTTGTCAGTGCATGTGCACCCCAGGCGACTGAAATTCCCGCATCCCTCAACAGACGGAGTCTCTCATAATCGTATTGTTTCATGATGCAAAACCTTAGAAATCAATCAAGCCAAATGTGCACTAGATCATTTTGCCTGAGCGGCAGAGAAATACCTCAAAAGCAGCATGTTGGTAGACGGTATGTTACACGTGAAGAACAAAACAGTATACAATGTATAGGACTACCAAGAAAATTCATAATCAGTTTGACTATAGCACATACTCTTCACTAACTGCACACAAGATCATTCTGTCCAAGTAGCAGAGAAACATGCACTTCTGGACATCCGTAGCACCAACTACAATGTGCTCGTCTGTTTCACTGACAGTCACAAAATGCACAGATTTACAGCCAACTATGCGCAATAGAAAAGCGTCCACAACGCGGAGCTTTTTAATCTTGAACTGTACTGCCGATTCGTCCGTCATGTCAGCACTTAAGGCAATGTTCACAACTTGGCCATACAATGCAGCATGTGTCACAACATAGGAATTTTTCCTTCGCGACTTATCCATTGAGTTAACACAGTAAGTGAACACACCAACTGTTGCCTTCTTATAGCTTGTGAGGCTTCCTTCTCTCTTCCCCTTTGCATACAGTGTCATAGCTCCTTCTCACACACAATTTTTTAAGGCTGTAGCCCTTGAGCAAAGACTTAACAAGAGATTGTAGGTCCTCACTCTTTCAACAGGTACTTCTAAGAAGCACTTGCCGAAGGGTTGTTAAGATGGCATATTTCTCAACAATCTGTGTATGGGCATATCTTGTGCCATTTACAAGACTGACCAGCCTTCCATTCATTGATTCGAATGGGCATGCAGAGAAGCCCCACAGAGGGCCCCAATGACCAACATGGTCTACCATGTGGAGAAGGATGTGGGCATTATAAGTCATGCTCTCTCTGCCATACAGATCTTGGTGCTCTTTCAGAATTTCCACCATGAGGTGCTTCACTCTGTTGATTTTGTCCATAGCAATCGATGACTGCAAGCAAAAATGCATGATTGCTACAAACTTGGTCCAGTTCTTATAATGCCTCCTTGGTAAAAATCCTTCAGTACTACAGGAGAGAAGAAAAGAAGGCAGTCCCTCCACTTGGATGCCTTCCAGTAGTTCATCTCCCGGAGCGAGCGTGGCAGTCTGGTTGTCTCCCAGACAGGTGTTAGCCTGCTCAGCTTTGTACTGATCTCTTCAAGCTGAGAACCAAGACTAAATTAATTTTGTCGTTTGTGGCTCAACCACATGAAGGCTGTAGTTCATACAAATCCGTTGCAGACAGCGTGCATTTAGTCCACCACAAAAGAGCAAGGAAAAGTGAGGAATGCCATAAAAAAACAATGCGCTTCCACCTTTGATGCCACAAGATGGCTCATTTCTTTTGTGGGCTTCCTTGACATGCTTGGCAAAGTTTCCTACTGTTCTCATCCTTGGGGCACTGTCCTGCATTTCAGGAATGCGGGCATGGCCTTTTCCCTTCTCTACGACCTCTCCCCTATGTTCACACCAAGCACACCCATGGGACCCGTTAAATTGAGTCATATTCATGACCATGCCACATGCTACATTGCCAATAGTGCAAGGACCAGGATATACATGACAAGTCTCCGTCATGCCTCCTACGTTTGTCCATGAAATGCCTACAGATGAGAGGCGGTTCATCATTTGAACAAACTGCTTAAGAAATACATCCATGTGCGGTTTGCCATTTCCAAACCACAAAGCAAAAAGCGAAAGATTTTGCACCCTTTCTTTATATAGGAGCTCGTTGACCTGCAACAATAGGGGCCCACACACTGTCTGGACGACTCGAATAATGGCACGCCATCTGTGTTCCAGGTTAGTGAGATGTCCTTGCTTGTTATGGGCATTGTGTTGTATCCCACACTCTGTGTGATGTCTGTGGCATCATACAAGACACACCCTTCGGTCATGCGACAGCCTGCCACTTAAAAGTATATCTGAGTTGGCTGTCAAGGTCCAGGGTCTAGGAGCGCGGGAATGCTGTGCATTGGGAACACTTCACACAAGTACTTTCACAAGGGAGTGCAGCAAGGTACTCTCCACAGTCTGGACAATAAATATGTGTAGTGTGCTGACATTCCAGGGCAGCAGGAAAGTTCTTAAAGAATAAATGTTTAGTCTTTGGGAATTCAACACCTTCAGGCATATGGGAATAAATGACTTTCTGTAGCTTCCTTAGTCGACGTGTGATGCCGCAAGCTGTTGACCATCACTAACACCAGAGACTGGGCCCTTGTCACCTTTGATTCGGGATACAGAACATCCTGGGCAAACAGTAAATGAGCTGTATATATGAATTGTCACTTAGCTTCACAGTTAAAATCACCAGTCCGTTTAGCTAAGAACCTAAGGAATGCTCAAAGGCCTATGCTCTTACAAGACGCTCATTAAATTACTTAGACATTCTTGGTTAATTGCCTTACCTTATCTATAATTTACCCTAATTTATTTTAATGCATTTTCTGTTGAAGTTACATATGATTCACTTAAATTTAGTTCATCCTGTATTCATGCTAATTGACCTCAATTTATCACTGGCTTACTTTGTCACCTTAATGCACTTTTATACAAGCAGTGTGCAAAATTGTGCGGGTTGTTTGCCCTTTATTTTTTGAAAGCAGCACAAAAAATGCACCACCAGACGAAGGACACTAGAGAAGCAGTGAAGCGTCAATGCTTGTCTGTAACGGGCGACAGATTTCGGTGGTAGCGCAGCGAAGGCCATGGAGCCGAAGTGCACTCTTTTGCTACAGCTGCATATAGCCCATAAACGCTAACTTTTGCAGGCTACATGGAACAACGTAAAACATAACACTTGTTTTCTTTTTATGTTCAAGTCTATTTCATTGTAAGTTGGAAAGGTTATCTTGCAAGCAATTTTCATTTTTTGCTGTTTCTAGTTTTCTGGTTTTTGGTGTCAGAGTCATGTTTCCTTTTCTAAAAAAAAATGGCGTCATAAGTTGAAGCAGGTGCATGTCGATGCAGGTAAGCTAACTTGAGTGAGCGCTTGGCAGCTGAGCCAAATTCAATGAAGAGAATGAAACAAGTCCCCACAGTGTGTTGCAAAATATTTGGTGGTGTTGCTGCTGTGATTTCATTGTGTGGATACATTGCAAAGAAGTTGTGCTGTCCTACTGATAGTTCAAGCACAGTTTGGTCCCTCATCATGATAGCCACCTTTATGCCATTGACCTGACCATGTTCAGCGAGTATGCTACTGCAAACAGAACCGTTGTGTACCCTTTCTCTAAACGAGAGCTCGTTGACCTGCAACAACAGGGGCCACATGCTCATGCGTATGCAGTTCCGTTGCATATGCATGGTTGGTATTATGTGTTGTTTAATGCCGCTGATATTCAGAATGCACCCGGCACTGCAGGTAACAGCGCACATGCGAGAAATCAGTGGGAAGTGTTTTGGCGCTTTACGATGAAAGCGTTCAAGTTCGGATATAAAATCATAAAGGTAGAACCAGCAATTGTGAACCCAGGTGTGTTCTTCGCTGTTATGACATTGACAATGACCCTCCCCACTTGGAATTTCAAAATCGAGATGCGCACATCCATTCGACCATGGTGAGGATTTTGCTAACTGTCAATGATGCATGCCCTGCCAAACTAACACGAGGAGCTCATGATAGTTGTTTGAGTTATTGCATCCTTTAGAGCATAGAAATTGCAATAGTGATAGTATTCAACGGAATTGATGGAATGGCTCGTTGCGTTTACATGTGGGATTTATAACTGAGCAGTTGCGCTCTGCCCACCGGAGATTTCCCAAATTAAGACAGTTTGTTTTTTAAGCAATACTCGTACAATACTCGTACAATTGGTTTCTTTTTTAAGCAATACTCCTAGCATTTGATTACTGCGGCCTTCTCTGTGAATGAACAAGCTTGATTGTAAGGTGTAAAACAAGCCACAGCCTGCCAGCTTGCTTACTGGCCCTGTGAATCCAAAGGCTAGATTCAAGTAAAAGTACTCAAATAGTATTCTATGACCTTTGCTATGTCGTACATGCATAACGAGTATTTGTCACGCACACACCTTTGACAACATGGCAGCTGTCCAGCTCGTGGTAGACATCAGGCTCACGATCACACAGGTGTTTTCTGATACCTGGATGCCTGTCAGTGATCAGGGAGGCAACCTTGAGATTCTGGAGTCTTAGATGAGCAAGCCTTTTTATCAGGCCAGCTTGCTCCATTTGAGGGCTTGTCTTCACATCCGCTGACTATAATTCACCCCCCGCAGGGGCGTCTGCGTGAGCGGGCGTTTGGTGTGCGGCGACACCACGGACCCGAGCCAACGGGGGGGTTTCGACCCCCTCCCACGTGTCGCCGTGCGTGGCTTAGCCGTGTCCGGGGAAAAGGGGATCCTGGGGGTTGAGCCGACGCCGGGTGATTGGACCTTTAAGGCCCCCCGGAAGAGGCAACACACCCCTTTGGCCTGTGCTTCCCGTAGACGGCACCCCCGGACTGACCCACCCGGGGGAAATC
The DNA here is from genome assembly GCA_013339685.2 of Hyalomma asiaticum. Lineage (NCBI taxonomy): Eukaryota > Metazoa > Arthropoda > Arachnida > Ixodida > Ixodidae > Hyalomma > Hyalomma asiaticum. The sequence goes on along the minus strand of CM023487.1, from coordinate 59,176,453 downwards.
GGCAGTCGCCTTTTCCTGTCTCTCTCCTCTCACATCTTCGCCTTTTTCTCCTACTTTACATCTTTCCTGTCTTCTCCTTTCTTCACTTTACTTCCATTTTTCCTGGCGGCAAGGGTTAACCTTGTGTGGCTATCCTACCTTGGGTACACCATATTCGGTTATAGCAACGATGTACACTTGGCACGGCAGGGCTTGTCCACAACATCCTGTGCTGTGTCCCCTTGTTGGACTCGGTGGTGGGTGACTGGCATTGTTGCCGAACAATCTACTTCTTTAATGGGATCATCGAACCCTTTCAGAAACGATCGCCCTCCGAAACGGGGGCGCACCGATGCAACCGCTGAAATGTTCCTCAAAAAGAACGAAACTTTCCCGAAATATCACGTGATTCACTATGAGAACACCGAAAAAAAAGCCCGTAACATCTCACCATTCCTAGTGTCAAAATGTCTCACTGACGCCATCGGAAGCGGCTACAAAGCCACCAAGATGGCCAGTGGGGATCTACTAATTGAAGTTAAAGATAAATCGCAGTATCAGAAATTGACCAACCTTGTGGCATTTGGGGATACTCACTATCACTCCCCACAGAACAATGAATACTGTAAAAGGTGTAGTATCAGATGATGATCTCATGGACCTTTCCGACGACAAC